>PVKC010016322.1:0-20903 GCA_004027635.1 Crocidura indochinensis
CTTCCTTCCTTCCTTCCTTCCATGTAAATCTAGAGATTAAACCCTAACTAGTCAAGTGTTAGCCAACATGTTACCCACTTTACTATTGCTCTAGGCCTTGGCTTGTCTTTTTCTTTGGTTTATCTTTGGCCTCTATATGTGAAAGCTAGTTTTTACAATTTCACCCCGGAAACCTCAAGTTTGCAAACCAACAGACTCAGGGACAATATAGGTATCTCTTGGATTTTTCTCTCTCAGTTATATAGTTTGAAAAGACAATGAGGTGGAATGTTTTTGGGCACAACTAGCATGTATCATGCTGACTGACATACATTCTCTGCAACCATATTTTGATTTGTGAGTTTTCTTTGTTTCAAATAAGAGTGCAAATAGTTTTTGTGACAGAAAATAAAATATTTGTTGAATATATGCATGTACTAGAAAATAGAAAGCCCCAGTCTTAAGAAATAATCTTGCTGAGATATTTTTATTAAGTATTTTAGTCATTCACACTCCTCCTTTGTTGAGCTGTAGCTGAGATTTTTACATATGTTTCATATAAGTAGCATGTGTAACATGTGAAATATTTATTGTGAAAATATTTTTAGTATACGTTATCTAATTCAATATATCACAATGAAAACAACAGTAATTTTTGAGTATTAGAGAAATAGTACAGTGGTTAGTGTGATTGTTAATTAAACAAGTATATTTCAGAATATGCTAAGAACTGAAAATAAATTAGTGAAAGAGCAGTTGAAAGGTAGTCTTCAGAGTTAATGGTCCAGAAGTATAATGATCATTTTAAAAAAACAGTTAATGTAAAGATTGTGTATTATTGGGAAAATTGCTATAAAGGAGTGGTGCAAGCACTCTAAGGCTACATAAATGAGGTCTTCAAGATTTTAGCAGCTGAGAGTGTAAGAAAAAGCACTTAGAGTTATAAAATATAATGCAGGTTGGTTTCAAGGTCACTGGAAACTCTTAAGCCTCCAAATTCTTCCTCCATCTGCTTATTTATGTTAGGATTTTAAGGATTGATGAGTCAGTTCTATTTTTCTAATGTATATTTAAATAAAAATCTATTAAAACTTGAAAATTCATTTGTGGATTTCCTAAATGACTTCATATGCCACCATGGGCTCACCTATCAAACCACAAGCTTTGTATGCTAAGTGCTGACAGCTTCTCAAATTCATGAAACAGCTTTCCAACTTGGAGCAGGGCTATATCATTCACACTTAAACAATAAAAGGAATAGTGCAAGATAAAAGAGAGAAATTGCAAAGATGTGAGTGATTAGTAAATTGAAGTGATAAAATTAAATAAGAGGGAAGGCACAAAGGATGAGGATGGATTTAAGTCCATCCTTAATGGGAGAAATAAGCATGATGTCTGGAAGCTAGGCTGATAATATGTAGCTTCATTTTCTTAGTCAGAATGAAATAAGTCACCCTTTAAAATGTTTATTCCACTTATTACATTAATCAGTACATTAGATAAGGATAGTATATTATGGAAATAGAGAATGGTGACCTAAATAAAGTTAAACTCTTCCAGTGGATCCAATGAAAACATAGTTGTTAGGGAACAGACCATTAGCACAGCGGTAGTGCATTTGCCTTGCAAGAGGCCAATGATTCAATTCCTGGCATCCCATATAGTTCCCTGAGCCTGCCAGGAGTGATTTCTGAGCGCAGAGTTAGGAGTAACTCTAGGCGCCACTGAGTGTGACCCCAAAACTAAAACACACACACACACACACACACACACACACACACAAACACATAACAACAACAACAAAAAAACATAGTTGTTATTTTAGATTGTTTTTCTATTTTTTAAAGTAGAGATTTGAGTTTCTCTTTGAGGAATATAATTTCTTTGTTAGGTCTTAACATTTTTATTTGTTTCTTTGTTTTGTTTGTTTGTTTTGGCAACACTGGTGAAACTCTGATATTACTCCTGGCTATGTGCTCAGAAATCGCTCCTGGTTTGGGGGACTATATGGCCAGTGGGGATTGAACCATAGTCCGTCTTGGGTCAGCTGTTGCAAGGCAAGTGTCCTACTGCTGCACTATTGCTTTGGCCTCAAGTATTTTAACATTTTTTTGTAAATGTACTTCTTGAAATTTTAAGGTAGGTTTTTAGCATCGACAAACTTAAGAGTTTGAAAACAGATGGTTATTTATGGTTGAGATAACAGTGTATCTTAGAAACTTTTCTGACTTTTACTTTCTCATTGAAAGTCGAGAATGGAGTTAAGGAAATTATATTCTTCCTATAAAATGTTATATTTAGAATGCTTTATAGCTATGTACTACACACACTTTTTTGGTGGCAAATTTCTTTTGTTCGGTTGGCACTTATTGGCTGAAAATGTGAAGCCTCTGAGATTTAAAGATTTATATCTTATCTACCAATGTACAAAATGAAGAACCACCAAAAAGAAACAGTTTTAAGCTTGATATGTTTAAAAACTTAATGTCTGAAATAGTTTTCTAGCACTATTATAACAAGGAGTCAACAGGATAGGTAACCTCAAGATTTTTCCCCTCACAATTCTGGAGGTTGCAAAATTCAGGTATTGGCAGAGTTAATAAATTGGCAGGCTGGTTGTTCTTTAAGATCATGAAAGAAAAATCTATTTTGCGTTTTATTCCTTGACTTGTAAATAGTTATGTCCTTTCAATGCCTTCCCTTTGTATACATTTGTATTCACATTTCCTTTAATAAGGGTACCTTTTAATAAGGATATCAAATTGGATAAAGAATTATTTTAATGGTGGATACAAATAGTACAATAATTTTGAGATCAGATATATTAATTAAATTCCTTTAAATATATTAATTAAAATACTGTTTGTTTATATCAAGGTACACAATAGGCAATTTTTAAAAATGAACTATTTCAGTAAGTGCTTTAAACAAAAGTTGGTAATTCCACAGATTGAAAATTTAAATAGACCTTGGAGATACTATTATTAGGGTCAAATTTAAGTAGATATCAGCTGTCTTAGTAATACATGTTTTTTGGTTCAGAATTGTCTCTAAGAACACATGTCATCAAGTATCCATAAATGTCAGTCTTCAATTTGGAGCATATCCATAGACTATTCTATTTTCCCATGTACTTGGCAATCTTAAAAGATAGAGGTCATGTATTTGTTAGTTTGTTAATTTGTTTGTCTACTCTTTCCCTTAGCACTATTATAACAATCTAGTGGAGGATGCAATTTAGAAACTAAGCTTTTATTTAGTTTATTGTACACATTGCTCTTTTTTATACACCTATACACCTTTTCAGAGAGCAGCGTTAGTGGCTGTTTATTTGTTTGTAGCTGTGTTTGGGTATATGCACAGCTATATCATAGATATTTTAATATTTATCTTATTGTGCATACTAGAAAAACACTGTTATTTGCATGTCTTAAATGCATGGTCTAATACCTCAGGTTTTTTTAAAAAAATTTTCTTTCTCAACTTATAAAACACTTCACACACTGAAATATGGCCCTATTATTTTCTATGTATGTCAGATATGAAGCCATCCACGAAGTAAACAAGTTTTGCTAGAGAGTTGATAGTCTGAGAAGAGGGGCAGGAAAAGATCTGAGGGCTCTTAATTTAAATTACCTAAACTAAGGCAGGCACCTGGAAAGTGTCCTATATTGTCTTTTATCTGCTACCTCTCCTGGAGGAAGACAATCTTCAGAGGTTTTTTTTTTACTTTAATTTCTTCTTTCACTACACATTCCTCTTGGAGATGTAAAGGCCCCCTTAGGTTTAATTACCATTAAATAGATATTTTCCTGTTGGCAGCTGCCTTCCTCCCATGTTGATTGTACCTGAACAATAAATACTGTACATGAAGAACTGTCAAGACTCTTACTCCATGAGGTTGGAAGTCCCCTGACCTCATGCTTTTTTCTATTATGTCTGTCTGATTTTCTTAATCTTCAGTGACCCTGCTTCAGGCCCATTCACCAAGGTATATACTTATTTCCTCCTTTGTGTAATTATCATTCTTACAAAATTCCAATCATCTCCCTCTACTTTTTCCTGGCAAAAAATTCAAGTTTCTTCAGATATCAACATCCTTTCCTTAGCTAGAGAATTGAAGGGATCATGAGATAGTGGGGTTTGCAAAGGAAATGATGTGGAAAGGGAAAGGGATTACTTTTATTTATTTATTTTATATTGCCAATTAAAAAATATATTTTTGTAAGCACCATGGTTACAAACATGTTTGTAGTTGGGGTTTAGTCATAAAATGTAGACCCCCTTCACCAGTGAAACCTTCAGTTTGAAGCACGCATGTGCAGTCTTCATGCTGCTAGCCTTTCCTTTCTTGATATGTGTACTTTTATACTTTCACACTTTAGCTCTGGGCTGTATACTGATTCCCTCCACTCAAAGAAGTCTGTGTTCTCTCCTCAGTATGATTCTTTCTCTCTCTCTCTCTTCATTTCCATTCGTTTTCTCAGAACTGTTAAATAAATCTTGTATTTACTTCAATGAAATGAAATCAAATCAGTTTGAATCTGTTACTTGCAGCCTAAAACATGCTGGCTGATGCAATTCATAGACATTATTCATTTATTTGTTTACAAAAGGACCTTCTGTTACTTGATTATGAATTAATAAAAATACTCATAATTATGTTTCCAGTGTTTTCCACAGTGTTAGTCACATGGAATATCCTTGGTAATTGCATTTGGTACTAGTGACACAAAAGTTATTAAAACATAATTATTTTCCTCAAGGAGTTAGAAGAAACAATTAATATAATTAGGTAATATCTATAACAGATACAAGTAGAAAATGCTATGGGCAGAGATAAAAATGAATAATTATTAATGCAACTTTGAAAATAGAAATAGAAATCAAAAGTGTCCTTAGAGAAATGTATACTTAAGTATATACTTATTTAATATTTGTAGAAATTAAGAATCAGAATTTGGCTGAATAAAGTTTCATGATCTGAGTGAGTGGCTTAGAATTAGAGTTAGGAACTGGAAGAACAGTTAAAAAAATCCCTGAAATCTGTGAGATTGTCAAAAGGACACCTTTGAAGACAATGTATTTCATTAGCACTTATTTAAGTACCTCAAGATTATTTAGCAATATTAGTGGAGGACTGAAAAATTTACTTTCAATAATATCAAAGACAATGGTATTGTGCCTGCATATTTTTTACACTAAAAAGTATCTGACCTTCATAACCAAGAGAGTATAGTGTGTGCTATGCCATCAGTGTGTCTGTAGTACCCTCCTAAATACAGAATGAAAATTATTCAAATTTAACTTTTATTTAGTCTTCTGAGTGCAATGAGAATGCAGACATATTACCCAATGTTAAGAGATACCTATTCTCTTTAGAAATAAGCACCTGTATCCATTTCTCTAAGTTAAGCCACTTTACATTTACCTGTCCAGCTCTAGCTTCTTGAACTGACCTTCCTGTTGTTGTAGTTGTTTGTTATTTTAGAGTTTAGATAACTTGTTTACAATAGTGTTCATTTTTATGGTTTTGATGTATGTATTTACCCCACTATCACCTCAATGCCCAATTCATTTGGCTAATATCCTTATGTTACTAATAGTTTACCTTATCATAAGCTTCACTCTCCACTCCCTGTTTGTTTGGTATTCTCATGGAGAACCAAGATTTAATAATCCTTTATTGTTATCTATTTCCATATTTAGTTTTTCTGGATGCCAGAACTATGTGAGGTCATCTATTCTTTGTTTTTTTTCCCTTTTCCTTATTTCACTTAATGTGTTATCTTCCAGTTCTATTCAAGTTGCTATGATTTGCAAGATTTCCTCTTTTCTTACACTTTAACTTAGACTTTACATTTCCCCCTTTTTCTGTTACTTGTTATGAATTGATTACTCTCTTTTGACACAATTTTAGGAAAATGTCTCCACAATTTCCTTTAGAAAGTGATCTTATGGTTTTCTAAGATTGGGTAATAAAAAGAAGTTGGATAAAAGAGCTTGCAATCACTCAATATATGAGTAGTAGTAACAGAATAAAATCTCTTGACTCCAGTATTTTTTTTCTCTAGGAAACCACATTGTAAAAGGAAGTTTTTAAAAGACACTTTAAAATATATCTGTAGAATATTTGGAGAGTCTGTAACCACACTGGTTCAATTAACTCACATTTATTTGATTATCACAACAGCATCAGCTCACATGGTAAACTATATAGTCCGCAAATAAATCAGTTCACCGACTCACTCCTCTGTCTTATAACTTAAACAATGTGGTAGGGGGCAGTGATCAGGGCTAACAGCAAACATGTACAAGATCACTCCAAATAAAATATTAACTAATGCAGATCTGCTGTGTAAGTGGCTTGATGCATGGTAAATTGCATTTGCAGTTGGCCAAATGGAAAGTGATATATGCTGGGCACAAGAATAATAAATACAAAGAACAATCAATTGAACTGAACTAAAGTGGTACAGTTTTGAAAGACGCCTTAGAATTATATCTTCCAAACATGGCTTAAAAAAAGGACTCAATTAAAAAGTAAATTGGAAAACTATAAAGTAGCTGACACAAATACAAGGTTAAGTTTATGGAAGTTATAAATGCTAAACAGGCTCCCTCTACGATTCCAATTTCTGTCCACTCTCTGATTCTTTTTGTGCCTTCCATTTCTTTTTATGAGTATTATTACTCAACGGGAGAACAATCAGTTATGTCACAGTCATTTATTGTAAAGTTTGTGTCAATAATTTTTATTGAAATGGGACAAAAACAGAAGCATTTATGTCCACAAGCATGCATAAATAGGGAAGAAAAGCAAATTATTATGCTATCAGGGTGCTAGGAGGAGTCTTTGAACTGAAGAGGAAAAAAGGAAAAGCTCTCCCTGTGGAGTGAACTGAATGTGCTTCATTTCAATATCTATTACAATTATGAAAGAGCTAGAGTGTCCATGGCTTTGAACAGTCTTTGTGAAGAGAGCTTTGTGTCAGTGCCTTGGTTATGATTTTTAGGCCCTGAGGCTGGTAGTTCAATAACTAGCAGGAATTGACAGAACTTTAGGGATGTAGAGTGAAGTGAGAGGTAAGAATCAGGTTGTTCTATCCAGGGTGATCATAAGAAACACTTCAAGGGATTTTATTTTAAATATAGATTTTTTTTTTAAAACACATAGAATCTGAGCCTCCTGGGGCACGAAGGGGAGGAAAATACTAAATTAACTATCTCTCCAGTTTCAGAGCATGAAAATTATAAACATACAATTAATACTATACTTGGTGTCTTGGAATGTTGTGACTGGAGGGACACAAAAACTGAAGGAAGAATGAGATGGGAGATAAAATTCTTTCTTTATTGGCATGTATAAATATATAACCTGGTAGTAAAATATAAACTTCTAGACAGGGAAGTGTTCATTATTTTGAATCTCTGGACACCTAGTGTCTGGCACACTCTGGTACTAGGTAAATAAAGTTTTTTTTTTTTAATCAATTCCAGTTTCCAATCGGGTAAGTTAATTCCAATCACAAACTTGTTAAGCTAATTAGATCCTATTTTGAAGAACCAGAAAAAAATTGGTTGATGTTACTAGCCAATTTGAGTAATATTGAATAATAATTAATAATCATAGTCAGAAGGATCATCATTATCCTCATTTCCCTTAAGCAAAGCACAAAGAGAAAAGCAAGGTAGAAGCTGAAACTATTCCTGTTGTTCTGAAGTCCTTGAGATGTCTGTCTGTCACCTCCTTTCTTACTATCTTCTCTGAGGTCACTTTGTCCTCTCTTTCTTTCAGGGGATACACAGGAGTTCCATAAAAACTCCTTTTTGAAGACTTGTGAACAAAGAAAGTGCCTCTCTTTTGTGATGCTGGATTTTGTTTCTATCATATGCAGTTTATCCAGTCCTAGTGTTTTGATCTCTATAGAGATATTTATTTACATTTAAAAAATACCAATCTCAATAGACTGATTTGGAGCAAAACACACAAGTTAATTTCTTTTCCTGTTCAGTACATTCCTTGTTTATTACCAGACATTTTTCTGTCATCATCCTTGTACTTCTGCTTCAGATGCTCTATGCTTGAAGTTCTATTGAACTTGCTAAGAACTGAAACTTGATTTTTACTTTTATTATCAAAGTTCAAAGTGATGTTAACTTACTTTTATGATTAACTTTTTTTTAACAATTCCGAAACATCAACACACAACTTATAGAATTTAAGTTAGAAACAACAAATCTAAAGCTAAAATAAACTATGCAGATGGCTCTGCCCTCTATTATTTAGAAAATAAGATTATTTTAGATAACAGCACAGTTTGGTGCTTCCACATAGTAACCAGTGCATGTGTGTATGTGATCACATTTCATAAATTAGTTGCTAACATTCACAAAATGGGTATTTTCACATGAAAGCAATCTCTATATTTTTAGAATTTTTAAATTATTTATTTTTTTGAGAACAATGGTTACAAAAATGTTCATATTTGAGTTTCAGTCATAGAATGTACAACCGCCCTTTACCAGTGCAACTTTTCCACCACCCATGCCCCCGTTCCACACCCGCAGCCTGCCTTCAGTAGGCATTCCATTTCTCTCTTTCATTATCATTGTCATGACTGTAATCAGTGCAGTTATCAGAAAAATTTTTTAACTTCGGATCAATGAAAGAGAAAGTCTATTTCTCCTCATCAGTTTAGGAGAGTGGCTCCTTTACAACTATCCCCATTTTACATTGTAAATGTTTCTGAGGTTTCTCTAGACTCTTTTTCCAAGACCAGAGCTTATGACAATGAATTAAATGATGCCCCAGATTGGCCCCAAAGGAGGTTGAAAGAAAACTGGTTGTGCTAAAGCAAACAATTGAAGATGCCTCAAGAACTAAACATGTCTAAGATGACAGTCTCACTGACATTATTGGGAATATGAGATGTAGCATTCAACTTACCAACATGAAATGGCCCCAGTTAACAGAACATCAGTGAGGGAACAAACAGGGATCCTCTCACATTTTGCAACCATGCAAATCACTTGATAGAAGGACAACAACTCTGTTTTCTTATTAAGACCCCTCTAAAAAGAGTCATTCATAGTTTAACTTATGGGAGGTTTCTTTCTTCTTTTCACTAAACTCTCTCTGTCCTTATTACTCAATATTTTCATTCCTAAAGATGAATACAATATTTAGTATAAATATACTGACAAATCAGGAAACTGCAAACCAGCATAGAGACCTGTACCTTCTCTCCTGCATCATTAAGAGGCCACCCAAATCCTGTTTGGAAGATTATTTCATAAGTCAAATTGATACAACAAATACATTAAAACACTGACAGGAGATCTTCGAAAGTGGAGGTTTTAAAGGATTTTGCATTTTCTTCTTTCTGCTTTTCTATGTTTTCTAAATTTTCCTATAATGAGCATATCTAATTTACGGTTGAGGGAAAACATGGAGATAACTTTTTTTTTAAAAGCATCTAGGGGGATGCATTCTTGCTTAATAGGCACAATTTGCTTCATTTGGCATTTTGGCTACTCAGAGGATTCTCTTTCTTGTGCTTTGAAACAGTGGTAAATTTAGTGGCAATGTTGGCTACAAGTGAGAGGTGGTAGAGCATGAAATCATAAAAACATGTCCTTGTTGCTCTAGAGAGAAACCAATCTCACAGTCAGACTTTTTCTTAAAATTGGAACACATATAGGATTGAATTGTAACAGTTTAATATGCAAACATGGGGATGTTATTTCTAACTCCTCTTGTTGGTGAACTTTATTCATTAACATTTCTTGCTGGGCTCTACTATTTTTAATTATTTCCAACTAGAAAACAGCAACTTTCATCTATTTATTGAACTTGAAAATCCTTTTCTATAAGATATGCCTTAATTCAGTAGTGAACTTTGTTGCTGAGCTCTTGAAGACAGGCATTACAGAAAAAGATTCAACAATAAATGTTAAATATGCCTTATGTGGTATCATTTTAGTATATGTTGACTGTCCAGATCCAAGCTTATTTTAAAATTATTGAATTATCTTGGAGAGACTAAATCTTACTTATTATTTTTAGCATGTGAGGTTAAAACACACTTTTCATGACCACAGCCAGCAGGTGTCAAAACTCCCACAAACCTTCAAAAGGTTATACTTATGCTGATGTAAAGCTGTGAGCATTTCTGGTAAAAGGTTAGTTATGTAACCTTTGAGTTTTTGGAATTTAGCTTCTGGGAATACCTTAAGTTTATTGAGGAAGATTTTATTCTTCAGATCACTTCTCTTTAGTAGAAATAGGCACCAGAGTCTTCTAGAACACTAATAATAGTAGAATAAAGGAAGAATGCACTCAGTATAGGGAAGCCTGTAGGGAATGCAATCTGGAGCTGTTTAACATGAGAAGATGCAGTGTTGAACTTCTGGATTGGAGATGCTTGAGGAATATAAAATTATCTATCTATCTATCAATCATCTATCTATCTATCTATCATATGATTGTCTAACTATCAATCAATCATCATCATCATCATCATCATCATCATCTATCTCTTCCCTGTTTTCTTGTGTATACTTGCCTTTCTTTCCTTAAAAGAGTTCATTACATTTTTTGGTGATAGTCACACCTGTCAGTGTTCTGGTCTGGCTCCTAGTTCTGTGCTCAGAGATCACTTTGGCAGGGCTTGAGGGATCATATGGATTGCTGGAGATCAAATCATATGTAAGATAAGTGCTTGGCCCTCTCTACTAATCTCTTTGCCCCCTAAATTTACATTTTAAACAATACAAAGCAACAAAAAGTTATCACTTATCAAAAATCCTCTTTGAAATCTTATGAAAATGATCTGGTACATATAATGAACAGACATATTATTCTTCAGAGGCTGAAGTAATGGGAGGAAAATATTGCATTGAGATAAGAGAATGGGGAGTAGGAAGATGATCAGAAAATTAGCATGCACATATATGGGAGTAGACTGAATTTGAAGACACTAATCCAGAAAATCTTTAAAATATACAAGTTAATAATTTTATTTTCTCTTTATCACATGGTTTTTAACCTCATATCTATCCTATTCAAAGAAAAAATATATAATCTATAAGTGAAGGCTAAACAACTAACTAAATTTATTTTATTATTTTTGTCACCCAATTCACAATACAGATCAGGCAAAGGGCCTGTGTTGAGGTGTATATGGGGTGAATTTACTCTACCTTCTCTTTCTATACAGTCAGTGTAAAGAACACAGCCTGTGTTAAGAATTGGGAGCCCTTTTCTTTTCTTTTTTTTCATTTTTTAATTTATATTTATAAATCCTTCACCAGTGCAACATTCCCATGAACAATATCCCAAGTGTCCTTCCTCCTCACCTCACACCGGCCTCATGAAATTTTCTTATACATGAATGTATATGGAATCTATAATGCTGAGTGGAATAAGTCAGAGGAAGAGAGATAAACACAGAATGGTCTCCCTTATCTATGGGTTTTAAGAAAAATGGAAAACATTTGTGAAATGATTCTCAGAGACAAATAGAGGAGGACTGGAGGGTCGAGCTCCTGACATGAAGCTCCAGGGATCATTTAGTGCAGTCACAGAGGTAATTACACTGAGAACGATCATAAAAAAATGTGACTGAGTGAGGGAAGTAGAGAGCCTGTTTATAGTACAGGCCGGTGTGGGTAAATTTATTTTTAAAATCACATTAAAATTTTAAAAATAATTTAAAAATATATCAAACAAAATTTACTCATATTATTTCTAAATATAATGAATAAAACATATAGGATTATGCATGATTTTACATACTAAATTATTACTCATTTGTTATTTGCTTTGTATTCACGTTCTCCTCAATTCTAGGTTCTGATTTATTCCCTCTCCATGTGTCCTCTTCTGTGGGTATATTTGAAATTATCATATGAATTCACTCCATGAAGTAAAAGTTCATTTTAGATAGTATGAAAATATATCAGTAGTAGATTTTTTAAATAGTTACTTTGTTGCATGTTAACCTATAATATAACTCTCAATTATATATAATATATATATATATATATATATATATATATATATATAATCTCTCAATTCAAGCACCATATCTGAATTGCTTTTTTTTTTTTTTGATTTTTGGGTCACACCCTGTGATGTTCAGGGGTTACTCTTAGGTCTGCACTCAGAAATAGCTCCTGGCTTGGGGCAGTATGAGACATCAGGGGACTGAACTATGGTCCCTACAAGGTCAGCCACAGCCACATGCAAGGCAAATGTCCTACCACTGCGCCACCACTCTGGTCTCCATATTTGAATTACTTCTGAAGTACCCATCTTTTATATTGAGTCACATTCAATTTCTATTAAAAATATAAACATACAGTCAAATGCTCTACCACTGAGCTATACCCCCTGTCTAGACTACAGGCAGGGGTATGGTGGGGAAGAGGGAGATTTGGGACACTGTTGATGGGAATGTTTCATTGGTGATGGGTGGTGTTCTTTGCATGACTGAAACCCAAACACAATCATGTATGTAATCAAGGTGTTTAAATAAAATATAAAAAAAAAACAGATCAAGCTAAATGATTTCAGAGATGATAAGGTTGAGAAATTGGGGAAAGAATGTCAAAAAGTGCCAAAAAAGCAGTATAAAATTATAACTATGGCTATACTGCTGTATAACAATGTTGTATGAAATATTTTTAGAACAAATGTATGAGTTCTCATCAAATGAAGGAATTTTTAACTTTTTTATTATACAAGATGATAGTTATTCTATATTTTAAAATATGTGTAAATCATAGCATAATACTGTGTGCTTTTGCCTTATGTAGTGAGATATGTTATATATATTTTAATAAAATTAAGGGTGGGAAATCAAAAAATATATATAAACATAATAAATTTCTGTTTGTTGAATTGCTTTCCTCTGTCAAATTTGGGTCCTTGAAAATACAAAATCTAATATTGAAAAAACTAAAAATTTTGTTTAAGTAAGATGATACTTTCTTTACCTTATATGTATATGTTTATATATACTTACGTGTATAAGTATATATATATAGGATGCATATGTATATTCTGAGATTTTTATTTGTCATTTGTTTTGTTAGCAACACTAAATGGTGTATCTTTCATATTTTCAGTATATTTGATGAGATTTCAGGCAAATAAAATATTATTTTTCATTGCAATAACATTTTAGAAATCTTTCGTTTGCTTTTTTTGTCTAGTTATTTTAATAAATATTATTTATCTTTTAAACAAGACCAAAATTAATTTGGTGAAAATTGATGTCTTTTTTAATTGCTAAGATTTTCCACTTGAAGTTAGTTATATTATGACTTCTTATTGACTTTTCAACATTTCCCTTTACATTGAAACTTTTCAACATGTTTCCCTTTACACTGAAACACTTCCCTTTTGCTTTTTGAGAAACCACAAGATATTCCCAGTATACTGATTTTGAGATTTAGCATGATCAAATCTCAGTGTACAAAGTTGATTTATCAATGTTCTTGGTATTGACACTTATGAGTAAAGGAAGGGAATAGGGAAGAATAAAAGAAAAAGTTGGCCTTCATGAAAACTATAGATGACCCCATGGAGAACAAACTCTTGTGTTGTCTTGGATTATGGTGAGTGGTGTGGTTAATAGAACTCCTTGGAAACCAGTAACTGATTATCTTGTGTCACAGCTGATCCTCCCTCTCTTGGGGAGAAGTGAGGAATGAATTTTGTCAGTCCTGAAGCTGATACATTGTGATGTATCAAACTTATTGTTTTGCCATCTTATTTTCATTGTCTGTGTTTTTTCATATCTTTTCCTTTTCTACTCAAGACTAAATATTCACGTTCTCCTCAATTCTAGGTTCTGATTTATTCCCTCTCCATGTGTCCTCTTCTGTGGGTATATTTGAAATTATCATATGAATTCACTCCATGAAGTAAAAGTTCATTTTAGATAGTATGAAAATATATCAGTAGTAGATTTTTTAAATAGTTACTTTGTTGCATGTTAACCTATAATATAACTATTAGTTTGAAAATGAAATTCAGAAAAAGATACTTAAGAAATAGAAAAGATTAAAGTAGGTATTTAAGAGACAATTTTAGTTAATTCATAGAAAAAGTCCTAGGTAAATAAAGTTCACAGAAGTGCTGGGCAGATATGACAAATATTGGGGCACAGTTTGGAGCCAGAGCCTTAGGTGATATTATTTTATTTTTTGCTGGCTTAAACCATTGGTATACTGACAGTGTCATTTATATCTTCAGCTTAAATCTTTCCTTGACATCCAGACTCATATAGCTGACTGCTTACTTGACAGCTCTAGGATATCTCACAACCTCCTTAACTTTATTATGTGCAAAACTAAACTCCTAAGTTCCTTTCCTTTAACTCCTTTCCCATTTTAACCCCTTCCCTAGACTTTTTTGTTCAAGCCAGCAAGTGATGTGAGGATTTCCTTAACCCACCTTTCCTTCTCCACCACAGTTTTATCTTGTACATATAATAAAATTTTTCTTTAATTTCTACTTTCAGGATATTGATTGAATCTTTATTTTTATATATCTATGTTATCATTTACTTTTGGCAATGGTAATTTATTGATATCAACCATTTTTCTTTTGAGGTAAAATTGATTTACAAGTTGGTTTGTATTTTAAAGTTATAATGCTATTGAACAACACCCATCACCAAAATGTCAAATACCTTGTTTCAGAGCACAGTGGGTATCTTCACTCTTACAATTTGCTCCATGTTATCCTATATTTCATCACTTTAGTTCAAGAGGCATAGTCCATAGGCATATATTATTGAACTTTGTAACTTTCCTGCTGTTATTTCTTTATATACCTCATGTAAGTGAAATCATATAGCACTGAATTTCTTATGAATAATTGCTTAATATGACTCCTCCTAATTTTATTAATTTTGTGGTTAAAGGCAACATTTTATCTCTAATAGTACCTGAATAGTTTTCTACTAAATATTTTACCACATTTTTAACTCTTCATCTGTTCTTCGGCACTTCGGTTGTTTCCTAATATTGGCTATTTAAAATAGTGCTGTAGTGCTATAGCTTTTATTTTCATAAATTGGTGCTTTTGTATTATTTTAATAAACACTCAAAATGTTGTATCTTATAATATACTATATATTGTATTTTCTTTTGAGAATTTTCTACTTTCCATGGAATGCAACAGATTGCATTCTCACAAATATTGAATGAGGGCTTCCTTTTCTCCACAACCCTCCAGCAGTTGTTACTTGTGGTCTTTTTGATATGTCATTTTCACAATAATTTTTTCTGTAAACAAAAATAATAAAGTCATGTCTTATCAGAACATATATGACACAGTAAAGAAGGATGTTCAAATAATAGAGTGAAGCAATATCTCACTGTCACTTTGAATCGCATTTATTTCCCTTGTGATAATGACCATGTTTAAATGTGAGGTTTTTTTCCTGTTTATCTTCCATGGTGAAGTGTTTATTCAGTTCTTCCTTCATGAGATTGTTTGTTTTATGTTGTTTGGTGTCACAATGGAATAAAATTTGAAATCAACAACATAAAAAAGACTGGAAAAAAGCCCCTCAAGTGTATGGGCACTAAACATGCTATCTAAAAATAATTGGGCAACTTCAAAAACAAATAAGAACCAAAAGTTTTTTTCTGGGAACAAATAAAAATCAAGACATGTGTTAGAATCTGTGACATTTTTCTTTAGAAAGTTGTTAAAAGTTATGCATATTTACATTAAAAACCAGAAAAAATGTTAAATAATTTACATTCATATCTAAAGATACTAGACAAAGAAGAGTTAAGGAAACATATTCAGTAAAAGGATATAAATAATACAATTTAGAGTCTAAGTAATTGAAATAAAGAATTTAAAAATAGTACAATACAAAATCTAAAAGAAACCATAGTATATTTTTGAAAAAAAAAAAAAACAATAACCAAAACCAGCAAATTATAAGCTCTGTTCTTGAAGACAAAATAAAGAAAATCTTAATATGATCCCAACTAAAAGGGGTGTATTTACAACAGATACAACAGAAATAAAAAATTTGTCACAAGAGACAGAAATATACAGTTTTATGTCATGAAATAGAAGCTAGTAGAAATAAACATGTTATAAAATATGCAACTTCTCAAGATCGAATCAGTGAGACTAGAAAACATGGAGAGAGAAAGACACAGAATAGTCTCACTCATCTATGGGTTTTAAGAAAAATGAAAGACATTCTTGCAATAATTTTCAGAGACAAAAGAGAGGAGGGCTGGAAGTTCCAGCTCACTTCATGAAGCTCACCACAAAGAGTGATGAGTGTAGTTAGAGAAATAACTACATTGAGAACTATCCTAACAATGAGAATGAATGAGGGAAGTAAAAAGCTTGTCTAGAGTACAGGCGGGTTGGGGTGGGGAGGAGGGATATTTGGGACATTGGGGATGGAAATGTTGCACTGGTGAAGGGAGTGTTCTTTACATGACTGAAACTCAACCATAATCATCTTTGTAAATAAAGATATTAAAAAAGAAAGAAAACATGAACTGATCGCAACCATGGAAATTAAAACAGTAATCAAGAGCTTCCTCTAATATAAAGCATAGGACAAGGTGACTTAACAACTGTGCTCTATATCCTTCAAAGAGAAGCTCCTATATTCTTTATTCTCAAACACTTTTAACATATTAAATAAGGGTCAGAGACAAAAGATAGTACAGCACATAGGGCATTTTTCTTACATGCAACTGACCTGGTTTTGATTCCTCAACATAACTTATTTCCAAGTCGTGACTGTAGTGATCTGTGAGCACAGAGCTAGGAATAAATCTTGAGCAATACTGGTTGTGGTTCCCAAACAAACAAAAAATTAAATGATTCAAACATTTTTATGGAGCAAAAATTTACTTGATATTTAAAGCTCAGAGGGATAATTCGCATAAAAATTGCAGACAATATCTCAGAGGAACATAAATTCAAAGATTGTTAAAATATTAGAAAACAAAACTCAACAATACATCAAAAGAATAAATTAATATACCAAGTAATAAATTAAGAAGAATCATGGCACCATATCAATAGATATAGAAACTGTTTTACACAATACAGCATCTATTAATGATTAACAACTCAATATAATGATACCTTAAATACACAGTTATAAAATAAAAGATGTAATAATGCCATAACTAAATTCATATCCAGGGCCATAGAGATAGCATGGAAGTAGAGCCTTTGCCTTGCATGCAGAAGGACGGTGGTCGAATTCTGGCATTCCATATGGCCCCGTGAGTCTGCCAGGAGCGATTTCTGAGTGTAGAGCCAAGATTAACTTCTGAGCGCTGCCGGGTGGGACCCAAAAACCAAAAAAAAAAAAAAAAGAAAGGAAAGAAAAACAAAATAAAGCAAACATAAATTCACCAATGGTGAAAATCTGAAAACCTTTGTTCTGAAAGTAGGCACAATGCCAGAATGTACACTTTTATTAGTATTATTCAACATTGTCTTGGAAATTAATGACAAAATTTCAGAATGAATTTTTAAAATATTCTAGCCAGAACAGAAGTGAAACTAGTACTTTTGCAGATTACAAGGTAATATATAACAGAAATAATTCTTGACTATACTAAAACATATTATAAAAATAACAGTATAGTACAGCAAAGTGTTAAGGTACAAAATCAAGATAGAAAATAATCTGTTGTATTTTTATTGTTAGCAATAAACTTAGAAAGTAAACAAAGACAAGAAAACAATCTTATTTAGAATTGGTTAAAAGATTTAATGCATAAGAATCAATACAAAATTAAGAAGAATTACAGGTCAAACATGTTTCTGACTAAAGACCTAGAAGACAGTATTTAGAGGGTACTCTGTGATAATGGACATAGATTATTAATATCGTAAAAGTGGACATACTCCCAATAGCATTATATTGATTCAATATAATATCCTCGAAGATTCTTGTGGTATTCTTTAAGAATTTGAACAAATTTTACTAAGGTTTATGTGACAACTAATAACCAAAATATTCTTTAAAAAAAGGTGATAGCATTATCAGGATATGCAGTTTCTGAACATTATGATCTTTTTTCCTTCCTACCCTCCTTGCTTCCCTCCATTCACTCCTTCCTTCCTTCCCTCCCCTTCCTTCCTTTCCCTATCCCTTCCTTCCTGCCTTCACTCCTTCCTTCCCTCCCTCCTTCCTGCCTAACCTCTTTCCTTCCTTATCTTTCCTTCCTACCTTCCCTTCTTCCTTCCTTCCCTCCTTCCTTCTTCCCTTCCTTCTTTCCTGCCTTCCTTCCCTCCTTCCTTTCTTCTCTCCTTCCTTTCCTCCTTTCTTCCCTTCTTCCTTTATTCCCTCCTTCTTTCTTTCCATCTTTCCTTCCTTGTTTTCTCTCTAACCTCCTTCCTGCCTTCCTTCCAGCCCTCCTTCCATTCCTCCCCTCCTTCATTCCTTCCCTCCATTCTTTCTTCTTTCCCTCCTTCCTTCCCTCATTCCCTCCCTCCTGCCTTTCTTTCCTCCCTCCTTCCCCTTTCCTCCTTTCTTCCTATCTCCCTCCTTCCTTCTTTCCTTCCTTACCTCTTCTTTCCCTCTCTCCTCCCTCCTTTCTTCCTTCCTTCTTTCCATCCTTCCTTCCCCTCTTTCTTTTTCCCTCTTTACTTCCCTCCCTCCATTCTCTCCTTCCTTCCTTTCTTTTCCTCTTCCTTCCCTCCCTCCTCCTTCCCGCCCTCCCTTCTTCCCTTCCTCCCTCCTACACTCCTTCATGCCTTCCTTTCCTCTTTCCTTCCCTCCCCCTTCCTTCATTTCCTCCTTCTGTCCTTCCCCCTTCCTTCCCTCCCTCCTTCCATCCTTCCTTCTTTCTTTTCTTATTTCTTCCTTCCCTCCTTTCATTCTTCCCCCTCCCTCCTTCCCTCCTTTCTTCCTCCTTCTTTCCTTTTCCCTCCTTCCTTTCCTTTATTCTTCCTTTATTCCTTCCTTCCCTCCCTCCTTCCTTTCTCCCTTCCCTCCCTCTTCCTTTCTTCTTTTCTTCCCTCCCTTCTTCATTTTATCCTTCCTCCCCTCTCTTCTATCCTTCCCTCCCTCCTTTCCTTTCTCCTTCCTTTCTTCCTTCCCTCCTTGCTTTTATCCTTCCCTTCTTCCTTCCTTCTCTCTTCCCTTCCCTCTCTTTCCTTCTTTCTTTATTCCTTCCCTCCCCCTTTTCCTTTCTCCCTCCCTCCCTTCTTTAATCTAAATCTAAATCTTATAAATCTAAAGTAATAAAAAGGGTTGTGTTGAAATGAAAGTAGAATCACAAACCAATTCAATAGAATTAAGAATCAATATTCAATATTTTATTCAATAGAATAAGACCTTTACAGAAATAGGCATTTAATTTATGACAAAGGTAAATATATGGAAAAAAACTTTAACAGAAGGTGTTGAGAAAATTTGATAACCAAATGCAAAAGAATAAAATTGATCATGGACATGATAATCAAAAGTTAACTCAATGTGGGTTAAAGACCTGTATGTTAAATTAAAAATCATAAAACAAGTTGAACAAAAACATAAATAAAATGTCTGTAATTGATTTCAGTTATGTCTTCTGAGTAAATTCCACTGGAAAAGAAGACAAATGTAAGTATTATAAAAGAAAGCTTATCACAGTAAAGATCTGCACAAAGAAACTAAATTAAAATAAAAAATACTAATAAATGAACAAAAATACAACATATTTGATAACTGTTAGGTTTTTCTAAATATTTAAAGATACTACCCTTACTATTTTCTCATACATAATGCATCTAACAGCTAAAATGATTTTTAACCATAAAACTTATAATAATATATAACTTTTCAGCTTTTACTCATGAATGATTTCACATTGCACTTTAAATAAAATCCAAGCCATTTAATATGGTCTTCAAGGCCAATCTCATATACTTCAGTGGTTCCATCTTGCATTACTCTTCTTGTACACTGAACTTTAATGAAACTGACTTTCCTCGTGTTTCCATTTTGAATTCAGGGTCTTGTTTGTGTTAGGAATTTTCGAAATTTCTTTCTTTAGCTTCTTGAATTATTGACCCTTTCATACACTTAAAATTCCCACTATAAATGTTGTCTTTTCTTACTGTTTTTTGATTTGCTGAACTATCAAAAATATCTACATTCATTTTCGTTCCATTTTCTGGGCTTTTTTTTTTTTAGCAGAGTCCTCTATTTAATTTCCAATGCTTGCCAAAATTTCACTTATAGATTGATTAACTTGCATTATTGTTTATTCACCATTTTTTCTACTATACAGCAAATTCCCTAAGCATCCCTTATAGTTTACCTAACATTTGTTATGGTATTCACAAGTACTCACAGACAGAATTCACAAATAATTTTTTCAATGAATGGAATGAATAATTAAAAGATATTTTCAGGACATGATAGACTTCTTTTTTTTATTGTGGCCAAAGTGCATTACAAATCTTTCACTTCATCATTTATGGTACATAGTGACAATGCATGATGGGCATTCCCACCAACAGTGCTGTCCTCCCTCCACCCCTGTTCCCAGTATGCATCCCATATCTCCCTCCTTTACCCCCCACAATACTAGTGCAACTGGTCTCCACTTTGCAGCTTGTTTTGAGCAGCTATTCCACCATCATTGGAGATAAAAAGGATAAGAAAAAAATGGAGAAAAACATTCGGTGACAGCTACCAAAAAACGAAAGAAGAGAGAGAAAAAAAAAAGAAAAGAAAATTGGAAGAAAAAAGAAAAATATGGACCTGGCTAATAAAAATAGAAATAAAAATCTCTTAATAATAACCACAAGAGTGAAAAAGGAAGAGAATAGTGGAAGAAAAAAGGGAGGAAAACTAAAGTCAAAAACTAACAAATCAAAACAAAACAAGAAAAAGTATGGGTGCTGGAGTGGT
>PVKC010016323.1:0-20893 GCA_004027635.1 Crocidura indochinensis
TTTTGTTTTTTTTTTACTGTTGCTTTTCTTATGCTATTAACTACCAAAGCCACATATCCATCGGAGAGCATTAATGAAGAGTTTACAGCATTAAAAAAAAAGACAGTATTTTCATGGGTGTTCTGTGAATGCATCAATTAATGCTGATTAGAAGCAGGCTAATGTGTGGCCATGTTACACCTAAATAATATCGACTAATTTTAAAAGCCATTACGTTTTCTTAATAATAGTGTCATCTCCATTACACATAGCAGTTCCATCATGATTGCTTTTACTGGGTTTTCCTTTTACTTGCACATGACACACATATAAACACACACACACACACATAAACAATTCTCTATTACTCAGAAGTCAGAGAAGTCATCTGGGCTAAAACAAGATCTTTGTACTTTGGAGACAGAAATCTTTGGGCAGTGACTGAATTAAATTCCTTTTTTTTTTATTTGCATGTGCTCAAAATGTTATACTAGTAGATCCGTAAGACACATATGATCAGGTTGTAACCCAGTCATCAGCCTTCTCAAATAGTGATAGCAGTTTAATACACACATGTATAGGCCACAACATACACATGCACACACACACACTTGACCACTTGACACTACGCATCATCATTCTACAGGGCCTTATGTCTACTCTGATATAAAATAATGGAAATTTCATGACACTCTGATGCTAATGGTAGCAAGGAAAATAAAATGCTCAGAAGTCACAGTACTTGGTTTTAATGTGCAAGGAATAACTGGAACCATTCTATCAGGAACGGGATTTCCATTTTGTATGTTGATTCTAACTTTTGTATAGCAATGTTTTTATGGGGATTTAGATGGTAGTGAAGCACCACATGGCATGTTTAACTGAAGGTTTTTGTCATCTTGTCTTTTGTGTTGTGACCTTCGCACTTATGAAAAGCGTGTCATTACTGATAAAGAGCTCCTCTGCATTATAATTTTATTGTCAGTAGAAATTACATCTGAGTTGCTTATATACTCGGAGGCAAGCTACTCTTTGCTCAAGGGTCAAAGCTTTGATTTCGATCAGATCACTGAGTTTGCCAACATATTTGCTTTGGGTTTGGAGAAAATAGTCTATTTTGTTCAGAGCATGAATCTGCATTCTTCCACTCGCTGGATGTCTGCGGTTGTCCAAAATGCAATTCTCCCAGAGTGAATCACCAAATTAAAGTCGTCAGAACAGTTTGAGTTTTTGCTCCTAATTTTTCTATTGGTAACCCTACATTTCCAGCCAACATAATTTTGTCAAAAATATCGAGGATCCAGGTCAGAGTCGACTTAATATTGAGACGAGAAATGAATGCACCAAAATTTGCAAGTCACTATGGAAGAAAAAATAGAAAACACAGGAAATGGAAGAATAGTCCATGTTTGTCAATTGGAAGATTAAAATGGGCAAGGGACCTGAGCGAAAATGCAGTGGGGGAGGGCATTTACCTTGCATACAGCCAACCCAGATTTGATTCTTAGCCCCAGATTTGGCCCCCCCAACCCCCACCAGGAGTGATCCCTGAGCACAGGGTGTGGCCCAGAACCAAATACATTGTTTAAATTTCAAAATAAAAGTTCTTTTACTGAGATAGTGGCTGGGTCTGTCTGAGGGACCCTTTCTAGGATCCATGTTGAACCCATTTTCTGTGGGCTCTGTCCCTTCACTAGTGGCCCTGTCAAGTTCAAGGGTCAATCTCTACGGGCCACTTATGGACACTGTGGGCCATAGGATGTCCCAAAGGGATTCTCTTCATTCTTCAGCAGACCAAAGTGAAAATGAACCGGGCATGTCTCAGGCAGAAAACTGTTTTTGTTTTGTTTTGTTTTGTTTTTGCGAGTCTGGACCTTCCCACTATAAAGAGACACCTGCTTGCTCTTTTCTTGGTTCTCATCTATTTTGCAGACATCAAACCTACAGGGTAATAAAAGACATGGAGATTTTTATTTATTTATTTATTTTTTTGGTTTTTGGGTCACACCTGGCAGTGCTCAGGGATTACTCCTGGCTCCATGCTCAGAAATTGCTCCTGGCAGGCACGGGGGACCATATGGGGCACCGGGATTCGAACCGATGACCTTCTGCATGAAAGGCAAACGCCTTACCTCCATGCTATCTCCCGGGGCCCGACATGGAGATTTTTAGATAGCAATTTTCTTTAAAAATTATTTTTTGGGGGCCGGGCGGTGGCGCTGGAGGTAAGGTGCCTGCCTTGCCTGCACTAACCTAGGACGGACCCTGGTTCGACCCCCCGGTTCCCCATATGGTCCCTCGTGCCTGCCAGGAGCGACTTCTGAGCGAATAGCCAGGAGTAACCCCTGAGCGTCACTGGGTGTGACCCAAAAACCAAAAAAATTTTTTTTAATTACTTTATTTAAACACCATGGTTACCAGGTTATTCGCAATACATTTGTCACAGATACATGTATTTGTGCATGATTAAGTTTCAGTCATAAAATATCCAATACCGTTCTCCAGGCCACATTTCCACTACCAATGTCCCCAGTTTTCTTCCTGTCTTCCCCACTGCAGACATTCTCTTCTTCTTCTTCTTCTTCTTCTTCTTCTTCTTCTTCTTCTTCTTCTTCTTCTTCTTCTTCTTCTTCTTCTTCTTCTTCTTCTTCTTCTTCTTCTTCTTCTTCTTCTTCTTCTTCTCTTTTCCTCCTCCTCTTCCTCCTCTTCTTCCTCCCCCTCTTCCTCCCCCTCTTCCTCCTTTTTCTTTCTTTCTTCCATTCTTTTTTCCCTTTTAGACACTTGTTTACAATATTGTTGCTAAAGGGGCATCATGCTTATCACTTTATCTCCTTTCAGCATTCAGTTCTTGTCCAGAATAATTATTTCTAACTCTCATTGTCACAGTGCTCTCTCTCTCTCCCCTCTCTCTCTCTCTCTCTCCCCTCACTGTATCCCCCAGTCTTTGTCTCTCTCTCTCTCTCTCCCCTCACTGCATCCCCCAGTCTTTGTGACAAGCTTCCTATCATAGACCAGTCCTCCTTGCCCTTGTCTCTATTGTCTCCGGATATTATTACCAAGAAAACCATTTTCAATAACAAAAATGTCTCACAGACTGTTTTGATCCTTCATAGGGAGCCGTTTTATTTTTGCCCAGGCAGCCTGGTGCAGCCCCGGAAAAGCAAACATCAGTTGTAAAGGCCGAAACACGGGGCCCAGCAGTTAGTCCAGTGCTCTGCCTGCCACCCAGTAGGGGGCTGAGAGATGTGTCTGGCCCTGCCAGCAGAAACCGGCTCAGTTATTCTGAGCTTTTTGAGTTATAAAGCACAGAAAAGGCACCTGGGAAGCCACAGGCTCCGTCAAATGGATAAATAACTTGTCTCAAGTTCTCTAAAAATAAAGCTGGGGAGCTGGTGCTGGGAGCTGGAGCACCTGAGAGGGCACTCGCCTTGCACAAAGCAAACGTGGGTTCAGTCCCCAGCACTCAATTACGTTCTCCTAGTCCTGAGTGCAGAGCCAGGACCAAGCCTTGAGCACTACTGGGTAGGACCTCAAATTCTACCCAAACAATATTGCAAAAGATATTGCAGTGTAAAGTTGGTAAGTTCCTTTTCTCAACAATTGTCTCATATATATTTATATATACACATCCCCACACCTCACTTTAGCACAGTCCCCTGATTCTGACCAAAGGCTGTCATTTAATATAGGTGCTGCTGAGATCCATGTGTGTGCACTTGTGTGACTACATGCCTAATATTCCATCACATTTTATTTATCAACCTCAGTAGCTTCATCTAGACACTTTTCAGTGAGAAACACTCTGAACGTATTAAGGTGTGTGAGCATAACTCGGAGAGACAGGGAGGAGAAATTGGTTTTCTGCATGATCGCCAGAATGGGAGGCACTTTTTTTTTTACACCCCCACAACATTTGAAATGAAATCACTGCTTCTGCTGTGTTTGCTTTGCACTTCTGCCTGAGGCAAAGCCTAAAGGAAGTTTCCATGGGACAAGTTTCTTCTTTTTCATCAAAAGATCTACAATTGTCAAGAGGTCTGAGATGAGGGGTCGGTCCTTTCTCTCCTCTCTTTCTCTCTCCCTTCTCTCTGTCTCCCTTTCTTACTTTTCAAGTGCCTGGAAGATTTTTTTGTTAATCTTCATTTTTGTTCTTCCCTCTCTCCTCTATACCAATCCCCCCCACTGAGATAATCCAAAGCATTTTTTAAAAAAAATGTTATTTTATTTAATTTTAATTAATTAATTAATTGGTTGGTTGGTTTTGGAGCCACACCCAGCGGTACTCAGGGGTCACTCCTGGCTTCTGCACTCAGAAATTGCTCCTGCCAGGCTGGGGGACCATATGGGATGCTGGGAATAGAACCAGTTCCCTGTCGGGTCGGCCACATGCGAGGCAAATGCCCTACCACTGTGATATCTCTCTGGTTCCAAAAATGTTATTTTATTAAAGCACCATGAGTTACAAAGTTATTCATAATTGGGTTTTAGACAATGTTCCAATGCTGATTCCATTTCCAATGTCAACTTCCTTCTACCAATGTCCCCAGAATTCCTCACTGACATCCACAGTCCCAGCCTGACATCTTGACAGGCACTGTTTTATTTTTTTTGTTTTGTTTTTGGCCACACCCAGTGATGCTCAGGGCTTACCTCTGGCTATGCACTCAGAAATCGCTCCTGGCTCAGGGGACCATATGGGAAGCCAGGGGATCGAACCACAGTCTGTCCTAGGTAAGTGCGTTCGGGGCAAATACTCAGGTCCAACAGGCACGATTTTTAAGTTCATTTGTTCATGTTTGGTTTTCATGGGGCCCATGTGGTTGACTCTGTAGTTTGGATATTTAACTCTATCCTTCTGTAGCCATCACTGGTGTATCCAGTCCAACTTCGTACCTCTGTAAAGAACTGTGTTAGGTGCTAGGCATAGACAGAAGAGAGTTTTGGATCCCCCCAAAACACTCCGATGACTGGAGAGGGAGATTTCAATGGATAGACTATCTCAAAAAGTTCTGAGAGATAGACATAATTCTGAGGACACAGAATTGAGCGCCCCAACTTGACCCATTTATCAGGTGTCATCAACTGTGTCCCTGACATAGGAAAGATCATCTCAAGAGGAGGTAAGAAGTAGAGCAGAAAAGGAGGCAAATTCCCTCAGGGAAGAAGCCCAGTTGTGATTGGAGAAGCCTGACTCCCTGCTTCAGTGCCTTTGTAGTTGGCAAAGATGCCAATCTCACAGTGTGCCCCCACAGGCAGACAGTTTCTGAGAAGAACATCATGGTCAGGATCGTTCTCTCCTTGGTTGACCTGAATGGACTCATTGTTCTCATCTGAGCTAATTATTGTAAAGGTTCCCAGGCAACCTGGACATGTGTTTACCCTTGAACCATTGAGCATTTGAGAGCTTCAGTTGTCTAGAAGCTTTGGGATGGTTTTCTTAGTCACTCTCCCCTCACTTTCCTCAGGACTCTGCCATGTTCCCCTACAGGAGAATTGTTTCCTTGGATTTATTTGCGATGTTGATATGCTGATGCTGGCCCTGAAATGTGTATCAAACCATATCTGAGCATGAGGTACCAGTGATGAGCATCTGCATCAGTGCTATGAGAGGGAAAACAAGATTCAACCAGGGTCTTTTACCTCAGGAGTGACTGTATCTCTCTCTCTGGATTTCCTTTGCTGCTAGCTCTATTCCAATAGGCATTTCTCATCGTTAGTGAGAAATAACTTGTTTGGAAAATATTTCTGTTTAACACAAAAATCTCATATAGAAGTTTCACCAAAGCAAGAAAGTTAAAGTATCTATTTGCTTTGTAATTCTACTCAGGCCAGTGTCCAATGAGAGGACTGAGAAATAGGCACCCAAAAGGTCAAGGGAAATGATCCTTAACATCTGGACTCTCCCACTGATTTTGGGTTTGAGGGGAAAGTTCCAAAGCGTTGAATTCTTTCACAAATGGAGCCAGTTCTGGAGCCTTGTTCATCTTCGTTCTGCCTCACTGTTCACATATCACCCAAGCTGCACGACTCTGGATCTCTCTATCCAACAAAAGTATTTTCTCTGTTTTTGATTGTTTGGTTTTGGATTTTGGACCACACCTGATGGTGCTTAGGATATTTTCCTGCTAACAGTTCACTACTGACAGTGATTGGGGACTTTAGGCAGTGCTGAGGATTGAGCCAGGGTTGGGTGCATGCCGAGCAATTAACCCTTGGACCATATCTTCAGTCCAATTCAACTGTTAGTGACTCTAACATGAAAACAACCTCAATACCTATGACACCAGTACCCATGATCTCTCTTTCTTCCAGGACTGGATAAATAGCTACACCTTGACCTAATCTGTCCGATGTTTCAGGATGGGGCCAGTCTGAAGTTATAAGTGCACAGAGATATTTCCATTGCCTGCGATAGTTGAAAACAATATTGTTTGCCTTTGTTTAAAATATGAAATATGAGAAATGACTTGAATATGTCTGGGAAGTTGCTAGATATAAAATGAAGTCATGGTTTCTATAAAAGTGGGCATGATCTAAGCATGCAAATTATCCCTTGAATTTTGATTCTGATGAGTTATAAAATGAGTCCTAGATCATTCATAAAGACCTATGATATATTTGCTTGGTTGATATCTCCATAAGGAGATACTGGAAATAAGGGGCTTAAGATTATCACCCACATGATTTGTAGAATGTTACTTTGCATACCCAAGGCTCTGCCTCTTCATCAGTGACATTAAAGCAGTAATAGAATATAGGGTTGCACATATTATAAAGGAATGAATCGCACAAAGTATTTAACAAGTCCCATCAAATGCCATTCACAGTGTTGAAACACGGACTTTTATTTCTTGTACACAAATGCTTTGGGGGTAGTTAGGAACAGGAGGTTTTGGCATTACTCAAGACAGGTGTCCACCAAGTAAGTCATCGGTGCACATCTTAAATAAATGACAGATGCATTGTCCTTGGCCACTCAATAAAATGGATCAGTGCATAGAAACACAAGCACTCTGTGGATTGTACAAGCAAGCGTGGATTCTTTTTTTCATTTCATTAACATTGGAGTGATATGTCTCTTAATCCCGCCACTTTGCCATTTCTTTTTGTAAAACTTTATTTATTGATTAATTGATTGGTTGGTTATTGGGCCACACTCAGCTGTACTCAAGCGTTCCTCCTGGCTCTGCACTCGGAAATCCCCACCTAGCAGGCTGGGGGACCATATGGGATGTTGGGAATCGAACCAGAACCCTCCCGAGTCAGCAGCATGCAAGGTAAATGGCCTATCGCTCTGCTATCTGTCCGGCCCTCACTTTGCCATTTCTTGGTTCGTCTTGGGGCAAGAATTTCTTTTCAAACTCCTTTCTAAATTCCACTTAGTTTAATTTAGTTCTTGAGGTTCCCGACACTGAGCATGTCCTCTCCACTGTGTTTGGAATGCTTTCTCCTTCTTATTGATTGCATCTCAATAGCTAGTGATGTGCCTTTGGTGGAGATTAATAACCTGAAAGCTGGGAGAGGAGCTTGCCAAGTCACATTCTCAGGCTGACAGCCTGTCTGTACCACTATGTGATGCTGCCAGGGGAATGATGCCGTGGGCAGGGGTCTAACCTCTGCTCTGGAGTGGGGAGCACCATGGGCCGGCCTGGGATGAGGGCTGGGTTCTGCCTGGGGGTGGGTGCTGAGGGGGCACTGACAGAGCGAGCAGGCGGGCAGCAGGTGTTTCTCCTCCAAGAACTCGGAGTTTCTCTCAGTGCTGGTGTGGGAGGCTTTCTGAGCAATGGAATTGGAACAACATGTGCTTCTTCCCAGGAGTAAACTGTGAAATGAGTCTTTTAAATAGTTTTTAATTACAATTTCTGAGCCCAGTGCTCGAAGGTGCCAGTCAGGCTGAAAACCAATGTTGTTTACTTCCTGCCAGGGTGCGAGTGGAGCTGGTGTGAGCATTCCCAGGGGTGCTGGGAGCTGTTTGTGCATCTCTGCTGAGTCATTACTTACAAGAGTGGCTAGGGTTAGTTCAAGAACTTAGATCATCATTAAGGATTTTCTCTTGTTAAAAGGTTTTATAAAAAAAATAACTTTTACTATATATATTTTAACAATAAGATAGGTAAGAAAAATGTTCTGCAGTTCCTTGTTGTTTTTATTAATCAAGAGTTGTTCTTTTATTCTATAAATACAGAAACTTAATAGTCTCCCGTTCTTTCCCCATTTTTCTTTAAAATTGCATTCTTTCCACCTTGTGGTGTTTTTTATTTTTTAATAAATCCAGAAACTGAAAGAAAATATCGGTAGTAAAAAATGAAATATTTGGGACTGGGTATGTGATTCGATGGTAGACAGTTGCCTTGCAAGTATGAGGTTTTGATTTCTAGCACCACAACAAATCAAAATGATGGATTGAAGACTAAGTACCCTGGAGGTAAGATAAGACATGAGGTCATGACAACAGGATGGCACTGGAGGGGTTTCTGATGAGTGAGATGATCCAGAGGCAGGAAGACTAAGATAGGTTGATCTCACTCAGCTGTGGTATAGATAAGTGAAGGTCATAGATAATACCAACCAGTGTCGACCTTGATTTTTAGGATGCAGACAAGTGAGTGCCAGATCTTGGAGGAAGAAACTGGGAGTCTTGAAGGAGGCTGACTGGACCTAACATGGGAGCATAGGAACACAGATAGAGGGTCTGAAGCATGGGGTGATTCCTTTATTTTTAAATTTTTTTTTAAAAATTATTTCTTTATTTAAGCATCATGGTTACAAACATGTCTTTAACTTGGTTTCAGCCATAAAACGAACACTGCCCTTCACCAGTGCAACTTTCCCACCACCAATGTCCCCCATATCCTTTCTTCCCCATCCTCTGCTTGTCTTCTAGACAGGCATTGCATTTCTCTCTCTATTATTGTTATAGCAGTCGATAGTGTTGTTTCTCTAACTGCACTTACCACTCTTTGTGGGAAGCTTTATATCGTGGGCTGGTCTTTTTGGTCCAAATCTCTATTGTCTCCGGGGTTTATTACTATACTATCTTTTATTTTTCTTAAATCCCACAGATGAGTGAGATTATTCTGTGTTTATCTCTTTCCTTCTGACTTTTATCACTCACCATAATAGTCTCCAGGTTCATTGATGTATAGGCACATTTCATAACTTAATTTTTTCTAAGAGCTGTGCAGTATTTCATTGTGTCGATGTACCACTGTTTCTTTAACCACTCATCTGTTGCCAGGCATCTGGGTTGTTTCCAGATTTTATTTATAGTAAAAAAGCACTGCTATAAACATAGAGTGCAAAGGGCATTATTGTATCGTGTTTTTGTGGCCTTAGGATATATCCATAGTAGTGGTATTGCTGGATACTATGGGAGTTCAATGTCCCTGCGGTTCGGGAAAAGGAGGGTTTAAGGGATTGAGGTGAGTTTTAGTAATGGTACTGGAACCCAGAAGGAAAATGAGGGGAGGTTGGAAAGAAAGCCCCTTTCGCACTTGGTGGAGAGGATTTTTGGAAAGACTTTTGATTACCATTTTAATTTCCTCAATAGTGATGGGTCTGCTCAAATATGTTAGATTATCTTGGTTCAACCTTGGAAGGTATAAGAGTTCAAGAATTTACTCATTCCTTTCAGGTTTTCTTGTTTTGTGGCATAGAGTTTCTCAAAGTAATCTCTGATTACCCTTCGAATTTCTGTAGTATCTGTAGTAATCTCCTTTTTCATTTCTAATTCAGTTTATTAAGTTTCTCTCTTCTTTTCTTTGTGAGTTTTTGCTAGTGGTTTATAGATCTTGTTTATTTTTTCAAAGCACCAGCTCTTGATTTCATGATCTTTTGGATTTTTTTTTTCATTTGTTGATATCTACTCTAAGTGTTATTATTTCTTTCTGTCTTCCTATTTTTGGTTCTTTTTGTTGATCATGTTCCAATTTTATAAGCTGTGTCATTAAGTTATTTATGTAGACCCCTTCTTCCTGATGAATTCTTGCAAACCTATAAGTACTGCTTTAGCTATGCCACACAGATTCTGATAATTTGAGTCAAGGAGGGAGGAAGACATGGCATGGAAGACATTGAATAATCTCTGGGATCCTTGGTGGTTGAGGCTGACATTCACAAATAGGATCCTATAAAACTCTTCCGGATGAACCAGAGGAACATGCTGTTCACTAAATCTCTGTGTATGTTTCTTTTTTTTTTTTTTATGTGGTTTTTCGGTCACACCTGGCAGTGCTCAGGGGTTACTCCTGGCTCCATGCTCAGAAATTGCTCCTGGCTGGCACGGGGGACCATATGGGGCACCGGGATTCGAACCGATGACCTTTTGCATGAAAGGCAAATGCCTTACCTCCATGCTATCTCCCGGGCCCCTCTGTGTATGTTTCTTGTTTTGTTTTTGTTATACTGCTTAAATACTGCTCAGAATTAGTCCTTGACTATGCTTAGGGATCACTTCTGGTACTTGGTGGTGATGGGTAACATATTTAGTGCTGGGGAATGGATCCCAGGTCTACACGCAGACTAAGGTTATCCAGACTAGAACCCAGGTCTGCTGTTTGGAGGTGGGGAGTATAGACCATACCTGGTGCTCAAAGTAGAATCTGGGGCTCATTAACCCCTGTCCTGTCTTTCTACTCTCCCAATTTGCAAAATCTTATTAAAAAATCACTGGGCAAAAAAAAATCTAAAGTTTCTTAATTTATATGCATATTCATTCATTTATAGACAATGAGCATGCAACATGAATAGATAATAGTTCACAAATCCTAAAATGTTTTTCTTTAGAATTTCCATATTCCCCAAATCAGAATGCATTTCACAGTTACAGTCAGGCAGCGATTCTTGGCTTAATGAGTTTAAGCTGTAAGGCTTGATCATTCTGTGTGGATTGTGTTTCATTGTCATTTTAAACCTTCAGAGGATTATTCTGCGATTGGACAGTGAAATAAAAGCTTAGTGTCATCTGCATGGCGGGGAAAATGGGGCTGAACAGGATCCAAAATGGGAAGCGACCATTTGTCTTTGGAGCAACGACTTCAGCTCCAAATATCCCATCTGAGGGCCAGAACGATAGCACAGCAGTAGTGTGTTTGCCTTCCACGTGGCCCACCCACCCAGGACGGACCTGGGTTCAATCCCCGGCATCCCATATGGTCCCCTGAACCAGGAGTGATTTCTGGGTACATATCCAGGAGTAACTCCTGAGTGTCACTGGTATGGCCCAAACAAACAAACAAACAAAACAAAACAAATATCCCAGTTGAGCAACCAAATATATTATACTTACTCAGGAAAAAAGACACTGCAGGAAGAAGGAACTATGTTGGGTGTTTAGAACATTCTTACCAAGTCCTAAATAGTGCAGCGGGTGGCCAGCTTGATCCTCACATTGGAGAGCCTGTATGGATGCAGATCCATGCTGATAGGAGAGCTGATGTTGCTAAGGTAGTCTTAATTCATGGACTTGTATTAAATCAACACACTTGGATTCTTTAACAAAGGCCTGAACTTTGAACCAGAGAAATAGCACGGTACGTTAGACAGATGGCTTGTGTGTGGTCAGCCTGGGTTCAATCTCTGGCACCATATAAGGTTCTTCAGCACCCCAGAACACAGAGCCAGGAGAAAGCCCTGAGCACTTCTGGATGTGGCCAAGACCCAAAGACCAAACAAATAAAAGCTCCAAAAAATTATTAGCATTAAAGGTCATGCGCTAAATTCTTCTTTTTCTTTCTTTTGATTTGGTTTGGGGCCACACTCGGGGATGCGTAGGGGTAACTCCTAGCTCTACACTCAGGGATCACTCCTAGCATGCTCAGAGAACCTGATGGAATGCTCAGGATTGAACCCAGGTCAGCTGTATGCCAGGCGAGTGCCCTCCCCACTGTACTATTCATTGCTCTGGCCTCTATGGATCCACTGAATTTATATCCCCTAGTTTATTTCAAAAATAAATTACTGAATATAGTGGGGATGCACCCTGTCTTTGGGATCCTTCTTCTAATTGCTAATTGTCAGCTGCTAGAGCCCCCTGAGCAGTTGTCCAGGTGGGACCCTCCGAGGCAACACAACCCCTTTTTCTTCCAGGCAAGGACCCAACCCCAAGGCTGCTCATCTCCAAGGCTGTCTTTGGGAAAATAAAAGCCTTGACCTTTGAGCTATAATCTTGGCTCTGTAGACTTTCTAAAACCAAGGCTTCAGTCGTTCCCTCTTTTCAGGCATATTTCCCCTCTCCAGGATTCCAGGAACCCCTAATATAGGCGCTCTGCCATCTAGTACTGTTAAGTCTGGAGGAAGGCTCCTTGGAGGGCACTGACTGAGAACTCATTTAGCTCAAATAGCTCATTAAAATTTTATTTCATACATTTTATTTGCCCCAGAAACCATAGTACCTTGAGTTGGACAAGCACGACAGTTGGGACTGGGTTGGCCGAGAGAGGCTGGCCAGTTGTTTGCTATGTGGAAAGAGCATCAGGAAGCATCATTCCTCAGAAAGACATTGATTTACTTTCCGGGGGAGCCATGGGCCCTCTTAACCCAGAGTCAGGAGTGTTGCAGCCTCTGAGCTCTGGTTCAGAGCTAGACAGAACAGATTTTGACTGTGTTTGGAAAACCCCTCAGAGTCAGGCTCTAAATAAAATTCCAAATGGTGTTCTTTTTTTTCTTTTCTTTTTTTTTAAAGTGGCAGAATGATTGTTTGGAGTAATAGATGGGTGGCAGAGTGAAAGGCTGAAAATGAAATATCATTAAGGAGAATTTGTTCTTCCCTTTGAGTGGGCCATAAACTAGTTACAAACACTGCCCTGTGCTCTAGTGCTAGATAGATAAATCAGCACCTAGTTCAGTGAGTAATAGAGAGCTGGGGCTGCAAATAGGTCTCCGGTGAGCGGATGAATTAATGGATCAATAATCAAAAAGTCATTAAGTATTCATTATACAATTATTATGGCACTGCAAGTGAGTGAGGAAGAGATGAGATTTTTTCAGTAAATATGAATAAATGGTTTATGAATTAATTGCCCAAAGTTGATTTCATATTTTGGTTGAAGCAACTCATTCAGAACAGGTAGATTTGAATGTTTCATCTTCACTGAACGAAAATGTGGACTGTTGAAAGGGGCAGGGATATTGATTGTTCATCTTTATCACCTTAGATCAGAAAGAGAGAAAAAGAATGCAAAGAAGTTTAATTTCTGTTGAAAGGCCAATGACTTATGAAGAAGCTCTAATTTGAACCTCCAATTCTGGCTTCTCAGAGAGGACAGAGTTGTGGCTTCTTAGGAAGAATGGGTCAGACATGTTGCCTTCTATTGTGGGGAGAGTTGGGTGAGGTCCCGGGTGCTTTCTGGAAAGGAAGAGAAAGGAGTGACCCTATATGACCAGGACCTTCCCTGAGTATGCATCAGCCCCCATGGGGGTCTGCCTGAAGCATTCTGGGGGTTTCTTCTCTTCAGTAACTGTCCCTCATATCTGCCTTGGCCACCCCACTGTGCCCTCAGTCCTGATCTGCTTCCCAACAAGACATCAGCCAGTTGCCACCATCTCTTTCTCTCCACTTTTTCCTTTCAAGAACCTCATTGTCATTTCCCTCTCAAGGCCCTGTTGGGGACATTTCCTTGTTGACGCTTGCTTATTTTAGAGCGAGGAAAGGAGAGCTACTTCTCACCTGCAGAATGGGGGTGCTGATGGGTGACTGTTTGGGGAAAGTGGGCTAGGGAAAGTTGTAAGTGGAACATGTGTGGGAATCATCATGTCATTCCTGTGAGACAATCCCATGGTGATGCTCTATGTTCTATGTTCCTGGGGTTTCCAGTAGGAACTACTGAAAAGTGGGGGTAAAAGGGCTGAAGTGCTAAGCCCAGAGACAGAATAACTGAGCTGCTCACTTGGCTGGGAAAGGGAAGGTCAGTTTTGTGGGGGGCTCTGGCCATGATGGCCCAAGGTAGCTGGAACATTTGAGCCCGGCCTCTGCTTAGGTTCAGAATAAGATCTTGGGGAAACATAGACATCACTCTCATCTGGTGAGAGAAGAACAAGATAGTCAGTCAATGGCAGGGCCTGAACCTTCTAGACCCCACATCCAGAGGGGAAGGTGATTGTAGGCCAGGAGAAAGAAGTTGGGATAAATATTAACTCTCCAGCTCTGGAGGATTTTGTTTTGTTTTGTTTTGTTTTGTTTGTTTTGGTTTGGTTTTTGGGCCACACCCAGTGATGCTCAGGGTTATTCCTGGCTCTGCACTCAGGATTATTCATGGCAGGCTCAGGGGACCCTATGGGATGCCAGATATCAAATTCGGGTCTGCTATGTATAAGGCAAATGCCTTCCCCACTGTCCTATCACTCTGACACCCCCTGGAGGACTTTCTTTAAGGCATGTTTCATTTCCTCTCTATTAAGGTTCGAGTTGACACATCCTAGTCATTGCTGAGAGTCAAAGACCACCTCCCATAGTGCAAGATGCAAAAGGGAGTTTATTTGATTACTCGGGTCCAAGTCTCATCCAACCAGTAGCATACGACAAGGACCCCGAAGCAAAACCTTAGCTAGTTTATATAGACATCACAAGGATTAACAGCATCAGCTGTTTGTATTCGTTAATACAAACAGCTCAACCTTTACAGTATACATGATTGGCCTATAACTTTCATCACATACACGATTGGCTTATTTTAATTTGCACACAAAGGATATTATTTCTTAGCATTGATGTACTCTGACTCATCGATTTTGGTTGTCAAGGGGGCCTTATCAGATGGAAAACTCCAGACCCATCTACTTCCTCCATCCTAAAAAGAATAGGGAGGGTCTTGACATTCCTACATTCCTTCTATGGTTTTATTTCTGAGTGAACTCCCTCCACCTTTGCTCAAAGTAGAAGCTTTAGCTAGTAGTGGAAAAGTACCTCACCTTTTAACTTGTCTGAAGAACTGCTTTTAACCTGTCTCAGGAAAAACTGCATTTACTAAGGTTTAGGCTTGTCTTAGTCTAGGACCCTTATCATGGACCCAGGGGGATCTTGGTTCTCACACTCCCATCTCCTCTGTGCCATCTTTCTGTGCCCTCTCTGTGGACCCTGAATCAGCTTGGTTGACCATATGGGATGCTGGGGGTTTAATCGAGGTCTGTCTGGGGTTGGATATGTGCAAGGCAAATGCCCTACCACTGTGCTATAACTCTGGCCTCAGAGCATCATCTATTTCAATGGGTAGCTAAGGTGTCTGTGTCAATTCAGTATTCCTTAGTAGTGCAGAAAATCCAGTGTCTGCAGCAGGTAGTACATAGCAGCCCAGAGGCATTCCTTATTGGGCTGCTGACAAGGATTATCCCTGTCCAGGGCCTAGAGGACAAAATAAACCACAGAGAAGAGATCGACAATAAACATGAGGCATCTGAGATGACCACAGAGTGTCATGTGAGCCGAGAGCTCTTTGGACTCTGGAAATGGCGATTAATTTGAGCTCCTCTCCCAGTGTGGAAGGCACAAAGTCAAAAATAGGAGTCACTCCTTTAAAAAAAAAAAAAGAAACTCAGTCAGTTCCCAGGAAACACTGAGGCAAATCACTGGAACCAGAAATGCCTTTATTATTTTTTAACACATTTGGGGATTATATTGTCATGAAGAAAAAAAATGAGCTAACTAAACCAAAAAATATTTTAATGGCAAAAATTAAATTCTAGCTGCCCTGGGGGAGAGGGAGGAGGATATGGATGGTAGGACGGGAATGGAGGTGTAGGAAGGACAATTTGATGATGGGAATCCCTCTGATTTTATGTTAATATGCACCTAAAATATTATTGTCAACAATATCTAAGCCACTATAGTCAAAAATAAAAAGTATATTAAAAAACAAAAAAGAAAAATTAAATGGCAATAAGATAAGCTCTCAATGCTCCCCAAACAAAAAATAAAATAAAATATAAAAAGCAAATAAGCAAGAAAACTTTTTATTGTTTTTTTTTTTTGTTTTTGTTTTTGGGTCATTCTCAGCGGTCCTCAGGGATTACTCCTGACTCTTCGCTCAGAAATCATTCTTGGCAGGTGTGGGGGATTATATGTGAGACTGGGGACAGAACTCAGATCTGTCCCTGGGTGGGCGTGTATAAGACAAATGCCCTACCACTGTGCTACCACTTTGGCTCCTGGAAACAATCCTTAATATAGATTTCAGAAATGAAAATGCCAGGGAAAAAAGATCCTGGAGGTTTGGAGCTATGGAATATCTAGAGGTATATTATATTATGAGGATAAGAGAGAGAGAGAGAGAGAGAGAGAGAGAGAGAGAGAGAGAGAGAGAGAGAGAGAGAGAGAGAGAAATCTCGCAGCATAAAGGAGAATGGAGGAGGGACTCACATATGTCACAGGGTGACATTCTAGCAGTCATAGGCATGATGGGCATAGACATATATAAAGTCCAACACCTGGCCTTTCTGAGGCATTAAAGGGCTCCCCCATGCCTGCCTCCCAGTTCTTGGGGGATCACTGCCCTTTGTTACTTGCTGTGTGCTTGGAATTGTTTCCACATTAAAAAAAATTTTGTCTTCAGTAGGATAGTCTGTCTACTTCCAACCATTCTGCCTGGAAGGGGAATCTCGAAGCTTCTTTTTCCCATTTTAACACTCACTTTCTGCCAAATAAACCCAAGAACACCTCAGCCTAGAACACTTACTTATTCCTGAAGAACACTTAAGCCTAGAAAGTGTTGAGCAGAATTAAAGTTGTAGAAATAGCTGTTAGAAAGAAATATGAGGTTTACTTTCCAAGAAAATGTTATTCTGGATTTGACCTACTGGCACTTGCATTGGGAAAGATCATTAACAGCCCACATAGCTTCTCTAAATATTTTTTTTACAATATCACATGCAATGACCTTAAAATGAATGCTTATGGGTACACTGGAAATTTAGATGCATTTATTGTGAGACATAAATGTATTGTAAACTCAGTCCCAAAGGCCTTTATATATTTATGTTTTGGTTTTTAGTTTATCCTGAATATTGTGGGTTTTAAAGTACGCTCAAATTTGGAAGATTATTTAAGACCTATTTTTATAAGAAGGCATTTCAAACATCTCAAATGGTTGTATTTATGACATAAAATCCACTATCTTCGTTATACTGTAAGTTTGTTTATTTATATCTTAAAGTTCCAAGGCAATGGGAAATGCTTTTTCCATTATGATAGCTATCAGCAGATATTTCTTTACCTTTTGCCCTTGTGGTTCTTCTACTAATTAACTGATATCATTCTGACATGATGTTACTTTTATTAAAAACCAAACATAATGACTGTTTAGTTCATATTTTTTTAATTACAATTTACCTTAATAGGTTAGGTAGAGCCAAGGGAAATAACTGAAGTCATTCTATTTCTTTAAAAAACGTATCTCTGCTTAATAAAGGCCTCACGTTAAGGGCAAGTGATGAGTATTAAGTCAAGTAACAGTGAGCACAATGAGGGACAGAAATCTAAGCTGAGGCTTCGGGAGATGGAGTCGGTACTCAGCAAAAAAAGACAGAAAATGAAAAGGATTTTCTGAAGCGACAAGAATAGCATTTCAGCTGAAACCCCAGCCACAAGAATCAGAGACCAGCGAAAATCTAAAGGGAAGCCAAGCTGGATTGGAGAGAGTGAGGAAAGGAAAAGACCCAGCCTGGGAGTCTTTTGGATCGCTGGAGAATTTCAGGAGTGGTGCATGTGGGAGCAGGAGTTTCTTCCTACGTGGAGACCAACAGTGTCAGTCAGTCTCTCCATCCACAAGAATGAGCCCAGCACTCCTTGGCAACCCTCCCTTGCCATCAATCAAGTCATCATATCCTTTGACCTACTTGTAGAGACTTAGAATAAATGCAGATTTCCACAACAGAAAAACTCTCAATGTTTTGATATGGCTTTCATTGCCTCTGTAGACCAGCTTGGAGGAATCCAAGTACTCTGGTAAACTTTCCAACTCATGAACATGGATGATTATCTAAGTCTTTTTTATTTTTGTTTGTTTTGAGTATGTTTTGTAAATTCTTTTTTTGTTTTGTTTTGTTTTGTTTTGTTTTTGCGTTTTTGGATCACACCTGGCAGCGCTCAGAGGCTACTCCTGGCTTGATGCTCAGAAATCGCCCCCGGCAGGTTCGGGGGACCATATGGGATGCCAGGATTCCAACCACTGTCCTTCTGCATGCAAGGCAAACGCTTACCACTGTGCTGTCTCTCTGGCCCCTGTTTTGTAAATTCTTGTGCAGAATAACTTTTTGTTAAATTCTATTATATGATTTTAGATGTTCTATTTTTATTTATTTTTTTATTATATATATAGTTTTTACTTAAACACCATGATTACAAGCATGTTTATAGTTAGATTTCAGTCATAAACAGAATACCCCCCTTTACCAGTGCAACATTTTCACCACCAATGCCCCCCCCCCCCACTTCCAACCCTTGCCTGTATTCAAGACAGGCATTCTACTTCTCTCATTCTCTCATTCATTTCATTTCATTGACATGCTAGTTGTTAGTGTACTTATTTCCCTAACCAGTGTTTACCACTCTTTGTGGTGAGTTTCAAATTGTGAACCGCTCCTTCCTTTTATCCTTTCCAGCCCTTAACTCTATTGTCTCTGGGCCTTATTACAGTAATGTCTTTAATTTTTCTTAAAACACATAGATGAATGAGACTATTCTGTGTCTATCTCTCTCCCTCTGACTTATTTCACTCAGCATTATAGCTTCTATGCACATCTATGTATAGGAAAATTTCATGACTTTATCTTTCCTGATGATTGCATAATAGCAGAATAACTTTTTATATAGCTGCCAGAACCTAATATTTTCTGTGCTTTATTTTTATTCTTTTGATGTTTTTTATCCATTTTTCAGTTTTATTTTTTAACTTTTATTTTTTCCTTTCTGTATACTATAACTTTATTTGAGAACCGTGCTTACAAAACTGTTTATGGTTCAGTTTCAGTCATAGAATGTACACCACCCATCACCAGTACACATTTCCCATCACCAGTGCCAATGTCCTCAGTTTCCCTCCTACCACTCTCCCCTGTCTGCCTCTGGGGCAGGTATTTTACTTCTCTCTCTCTCCTTTTTTTGACACCTTGGTTTCTACTATTGCTAATATATCATGCATATCACTTTATTCTCATTCAGCTTTATTCAACTTTATCCCTTCATCCCTTTATTCCAGTTCTTGTCCAGAGTGATCAGTTCTATCATTGTCACAGTGGACCAGCCACTCACTACCCTAACTACATTCACCACTCTTTCTGGCAAGTTTTCTACCATGGTCGGGTCCTCCTGGCCCTCGTGTATACTGTCTCTAGATATTATTATCATACTATCTTTTATTTTCTTGTATCTTGCACATGAGTAAGATTATTCTATGTCTATCCCTCCCCCTATGACTTATTTCACTCTCCATGACCATCAATGTATAAGCAAATTTCATGACTCCATTTTTCTATCAGCCACATAGTATTCCATTGTGTAGATGTGCCACAGTTTCTATAGCCAATCGTCTGTTCTTGGGCACTTGGTTTGATTCCAGATTCAGGCTATCATGATTAGTCTTTGACGAACATAAGAGTGCAGATGCTTTTTCTGCATGATATCTTTGAGTTCCTAGGGTATGTTCCTTTGGATTGATATTGCTGGATTACACAGAAGCTCAATTTCGAGGCAGCCACTACTTCCTTTTGGCTATTGATTATTTCTTTAGTATTCTAGATTAATTTCTAACCCCACATCAACAGCAAAAAAATCTTCATTTTCTCCCTTTGCTTTGTGTTTCCAGTTGGCTAGGAGACTCACAAGATTTGCGTTTTCCTTTCACTTGTGCTTACAAATTGTGCTTTATAAAACTGTGTGACTTTATAGGATAGTTTTGTCTTGTCCTGCACCTCATCTAAGTAAAATTGCACAATGTGTGCTCTGTTCTTTTCATCCTCTCTGTTCAAGATCATATTCTTCAGACTCGGTTGTGTTCTTTGTAGTAATAGAAATATAGGATCTCTTTCCTCTTTGCTCCAGACTAACATTCTATTGTTTCATGCTGCTGTTTTCTGCACATTCCTTTCCTTAAAAGTATTTAGATTATCTGCAGAGTTTGATGTCTGAGGACCTAGACTTCTGAGGTATTTCTTTATTTGTTGTGCTTAAAGATTTGTGGTTTTAGGCTAGAGAGATATAACAGCAGGTAAAGCAGTTGCCTTGTGTGCCTCCAAATCTGGATCAATTTCTGGCACTACATAGGATCCCCTGAGCACTGCCAGGAGTGATCTCTGAGCACAAAGCCAGAAGTGATCACTGAGCACAGAGCCAGGAGTAATCCTTGAGTTTAACAGGATGTGTCCTAGGCCCGGGCGGTGGCTCAAGAGATAAGGTGCCTGCCTTGCCTGTGCTAGCCTAGGCAGGACCACGGTTCGATCCCCCGGTGTCCCATATGGTCCCCCAAGCCAGGAGCGACTTCTGAGTGCATAGCCAGGAGTAACCCCTGAGCGTCTCCGGGTGTGGCCCAAAAACCAAAACAAACAAAAAAACAAAACAAAACAAAAACAGAATGTGTCCTTACAAAAAAAGTTAAAAAAAAGAGTGGGGAAAAAATAGACAGTACAGTGGGGAAGGCACTTGCTTTGCATATAATTGATCAAGACTTGATCCCTGGAACCGCATATGGTTCCCCAAGTCCACAAGAAGTGACTCTGAGTGCAGAGTCGGAAGGGGTGGGCTGCCCCAAAAGCAAAAAGGAAAAAAATGGCATGAGCTTTTATTTTATTTCAGCAAAATATTTACCTAAAATTGAAATGAGTTGGTTATACCCCACTTGCACGATTAAGTTCATTCATTCTAAATCCTCAGCTTCCCAAGCTGTATATTCTTTCACCTTCCCTTAAGCAACCCACTAGAGTTAATGGC
>PVKC010016324.1:0-20905 GCA_004027635.1 Crocidura indochinensis
GCCAGGTAAAAACCACAACACCCCCCCCCCAAAAAAAAAGAATCAAAATAAGTTGTGGAAACTAATAATAGATTCAATGCTCTACTCTATATTATCACAATATCTTCAATTAGTTTAAAATTATTTCTACTATTCATTTGCCCTACTTGAGTTTGCTTATTGATACAATTGTAATACATTTGAAAATAATTATTTCCCCTTCTTCTTTAATTCCTAAAATGCCTTTTTCATTCACACAGTTTCTTCTATAGAAAGAGTCCTGTGACTCACACTCATGGGAAAAATTGACTTTAGATAGAAACAATTTTAGTAGTTGCAGAAAACTTAGATTGTAGGAGTCCCCTTCAAGTAGTATTATAATGCAATTTTATACAATATCACTAACTTAATCAAGTATATAAATGATATTTTCTCATCTTTAAAATACCTCATATCTCAATCAGAGTTTGCTGTGAAAGCCTATATACTCTATACTGTATGATAACTCAACTGAACTTTAAAGGACACATATTTTATACGTAAGGTAGTGTCCATACAACTAGAAGATTAAAAGAAGACCACATTTTGAGTGGTTGTCACTGTTCAAGCTGTGTGCTTTTCTTTCCTTCTGCCCAACACTACCATGGGGATAGGTGATTTGGTAAATAAAGATTATACTTCAAAGGAAAAGTATTTTTAAGTATTGTCTTATTTAAAATGTTTCACCTATTATTATTCACTGGCTCTTAGAAAATCACAGAGTTTTTGTGACTAGGTTGAGTGAATATTAATAGTTCCTAGACTCAAGGTCTCTAAGAATAAAGATGTCTGTCCCTCTCAATTCAGCAAGCCATAAATTCACAAAATAAACAAACTGACTTCTCAAGTCTTTTTCACATTCACTTCTAGCTTCAGCTACAATGCTATTATTGGTTCCTGTTATCTCACAGTACTTCATGTGAGCGATTTTTTTCCCCAAAAAAAACACTCTGTCCTGTGCTATGATAATGTATGTGTACCAAAGCTTGCTATTTACTTTATCAAATTTATTTGAGTTTTTTTTGAAAATGGATTTTATTCTAAGTCCTACTTTACTGCTGGTATTAATAACATTCTATTTTTAGAAAATTACTTCTTTTAGAGTTCTGTAGTATGCCAGAAGCTTTCGTCTCATTATGTCCTTTCCCTTATTTAATCTTTCTAGTATATGTTGGAGGGTAAGAGACAAGTAGATATTGGAACTAGTATCTAGAAATCTTCAATTTAGTGATAAAAATAAATAAATAAATAATAAGTCTGAAGGAGCTTATAAAATAGTCCTCAAATACAGAGTCTAGAGAAAAAAAATTCATAGCATTTGAAAGAAAAATACCAGTCTTTCATAGGCAGCCTCTGAGGAGAAAATCTCATTTTAGTGGAAACAAAAAAAAAAATAAAAATAAAGATAGAAAAGATTCTACTGACTTGGAGATTCTAGGATTTACAATCACTCAAATAATTAAATAATCAAGTCAGTTCATAAAGCTGTTTTATTTAGAAATTGGGGCTATATAGAGAAACATCAGGGGTATTATATTTGTGGTCAAACTATCTGTCTTCTAGTTTTAATGCTAACTCATTAGAAGAAATTGAAAATTGTACGTATGCAAACTATTAAATTTGCAAATTTATAAAAGAATGTAACAATATGTAGATACTTTATAAATATTAATTTGGATGAGTTATTGTGTGAAAGAATGATTATATTAGAAGCTAAAGAAATGGTTGAATGCATAATATTATGCATAATAATAAATATAATAAGCTTTGGAGAAGCAATCCAGATGCAAGCTTCCACATTGTTCAATGATCAACTTACATAACTCAATATAAAATATATAAAATATGATCAACTTATATAACTTAATATAAAAAGATAATTAAACAGTAAATGCAGAGACCATAGTGATAGCTCAATGGGAAATTTGCCTTGCTCACAGCCAATAGAGGTTTGATTCCTGGCAACCCATAGTGTTCCCTGAGCCTGCTAGGAGCTATTTCTGAGTGCAGAGCCAGGAGTAACCCCTGAGCACTGCCAGGTATGGCCCAAAAACAAAAGCAAAGAAAAAAAAAAAGTAAATTCTAGCTCCAAATCTGCCATATATCAAATTGGGGTAATGTGTACAACTAAGACAAGGGGCAGATAGTATTGTTAATAATATCTAGAGACAATAGAAACAAAGGTTAGGTGGTCCAGTCCAAGGTAAAAAGCTCACCACAAAGAGCTGTGAGAGTAGAGAAGGATTTACTAGGACAAAGATAATTGGAACTGATACCTTTAAACAAGAACTCAGAGCTTAAAGTGGAGAAACTAACAAGCAAGGCACCATTCATTAGCAATAGTGAAAACCAGTGTCAAAAATGAAAAAGAGGGGTCAGAGAGATAGCACAGAGGTGGGGCATTTGCCTTGCATGCGGCCAGTCTAGGAGGGACCGGTTCGATTCCCACATCCCATATGGTCCCCCAGCCTGCCAGGGTCTATTTCTGAGTACCGAGCCAGGAGTAACCCCCTGAGCGTTGCCAGGTGTGGTCCAGAAACCAACCAATCAATCAATAAATGATTAAAGTTTAAAAGAAAAAGAAAAGAGAAGGTAAGACTGCAGGGTGGGCCAAGGGAGGGAATATGGAGACATTACTGACGGGAAGGTTGTACTTGTCGGTGAAGGATGGTGTACATTGTACTGACACTCAACAATGAACACTTTTATAACCATGTTTTTTAAATAAAACAATTTAAAAAAAAAGACTAGTTCAAACCTTCCCTATATGTCCATACCTTCACAGTGGCACCAGGTTTGTGTGAGCTCATGACAAATTGTTCTTATATCATCACCCTCTCCATTAGTGTGCTTCCGAATAAACTTCTGGGGCTAGAGCAATGGCGCAGGTGTTAGGGCATTTGCCTTGTACGCACTAACCTAGGATAGACCATGGTTCAATCCCCCAGCATTCCATATGGTCCCCTACACCAAGGGCGATTTCTGAGCGTATATTCAGGAGTAACCCCTGAGATCACCCGGTGTAGACCAAAAACCAAAAAATAAAAAAATAAATAAGTAAAACAAAATAAAAAGAATAAAATTCTGAAGCAATTTTGGAATAAATGTTTTCCATATGTTGTATGGTCAGACATTCAATCGGCTTAAATCCCATGTGTTACATTTCCCTCCTCTCAGGGTGCTGCACACAGTGGATCGAGATTTCTGCTGGAAATTAGGCAGAAAGAGCAGCGCAGAATTCTCAGTAGGTCTTGCAGTTCAGAGATGCTCCCAGATGCCCCGTGTGGACAGCTCTTCTATGAGAGCTGACGTTTCTTTCCAATGATGAGTGACAAAAGGGCACTGGAACACAGGCTCTAGAATCACAAAGTGCTTTTCTGGGATGTAGGAAAGAAAACTCCTGGGAAAAACGAACCTTTTATTATGGTCACCTGATCTCCTGGTTCTTTTAAGTATATTCGCTGTGACCACAAGTCATCTTGCTGAGATACTAGCTAAATGGAATTACAGGGACATCTAATGCCCACTAGTATTAATGCTATCCTTGTTTTAAAGAAAACACATCTCCTTCAATGGAATTTATCTTACATTATGAATAGAAGTATCTCATTATAGACAGTTAAAGGAATAGGAACACTCCTCTACTCTCCGCTTCTCTGTTTGCAAATTACAAAAGTCAAACTCCATGCTCCAGGGAAAACTTTTGGTCTGCAGATCATGTTTATGCATGCAAATAACTGCTTGATATATACACATCTGAAGGGAAACACATTTTCTAATAAATGATTAATATTCAAAGCTAACCGTTCAACAGGAATGCAAAAGAACTGGGTTCCTTTTTGGCATTTTCCAAAAAATGCTTAGCAATCTAAAATGGGAGTAAAAACAAATAGGACTGTCAATTCAACTAAACAAAATATTTTAGATAGCATATTTCCCCAGGCTGTTCTCAACTCCCTTTCTTAATCTCTCAGGCAAACAACACATTGCTCTCTTTTACTGACAGACTAACATTTCATCAAAAGGCAGTTGAGATCAGATTTCCCTAAAGTGGGTCCAGTCATCCGTGGGTCAACACTCCCTCCCATCCCCCAAATACATCTATATATGCTCATACATATATGATGATGCATATGCATATTCTCAAATTGCATTTTTCATGGGGAAAATCATGTTCATTAATATATAACAAAAATCTTGGAGAGGATGAAAGCAAACCAGTTCATTTATAAATTTTTATAGAAATCTTCTGCAGATAATCTCTGTGGGCAATGCTAAAAGACATGTCTTTATCCACCCATTATGTTATCTATCACATACCATGGGAGTGGATAAAAGGCCACTAAATATTCTTGAAACTTCTTACAATACTTAAGAGATAATAGTATTTATACATATAAGTGCAATATAGTTCACTACAACCCTGTGGAGATCAGTGTTTATGTTAGTATTTTATCATGTTAAATAATATTTAATAAGCACTCATACAAAAAACTTATTGAATATTTACTATATTATAGATATATTATGACAATATGCTATTTTAACTATGTCTCAAGGTATTATGTAATATATTTAAAATATCTTTGTGGGTGTTTCTAATAGTCTTAGAATACTTTTTCAGAATCTGCTCAACTAAAAAATAGTGTATATATTTACATTATAAGTCTTTTGAATTACAATATAAAGCTTCCTTTCAAAAGATTATACACAAAATGTCTAGTACCAAGGGAAAAAATTTATTCCTATAATATATCAGAAGCGTACATCATTTTTGCATAGCTAACTGAACAAATATGTCTGAATTTTGGAACCTCTTAAAAATTTTGTGATTCTTAGCAATTTAATTAAATGTTCTATGCCTTGAATTTTTATTTATAAAATATTATATAAGTAGGATTTATTTCACATGAGACTTATGAAGATTAGTAAATTAATATTCATAAAATGTACAGAAGATTGCCTGGCATATGATCAGAGTTCAATAAATGCTAGCACATTAGCTTTCATTTTGGGGAGCAACCTCCTATGTGCTGAATTAAGCTGCATGCTTGAACAACTATTGAATGCCTATTACAATGCATGAACTTTTCCATATTGCCTGAGGTGAACCTGTTAAATAATTGTCCCCAGAGGAAAAATGAGGAAAACAAAGCTCAGGTTAAATATCTTTTACTGGGGTCCAGGAGGTAGCATGGAGGTAAGGCGTTTGCCTTTCATGCAAAAGGTCATCGGTTCAAATCTCGGTGCCCCATATGGTCCCCGTGCCTGCCAGGAGTAATTTCTGAGCATGGAGCCAGGAGTAACCCCTGAGCACTGCCGGGTGTGACCCAAAAACCAAAAAAAAAAACAAACATTTTTTTTACTGTTAAAATTGAGGTTGAGAGCAATAAGCCTTAAGGGAATGTGCCTATATATATATATATATATATATATATATATATATATATATATATATATATATATATATATATATATATATATGAAAGTACATTATATATGAAATATATAAATATATATGGCATGTAAATTTTGGAGAATGAATATATGCAAAGAAAACAAAATTTCAAATATATTACATAATTATTTACATACTTGCCACATTTAATATTTCAGAGGTGTAAAGCTAAAGGCTATTGACCAGCAAGACTGGGAAAAATAATGTTAAGAGATACAAGTCTAATATTTGGCATTTCTTATCCCTATTCCTTTTTCACAAATAGACAAGTTGTACAAAGCTTAATAATTGACAGTGTCTGAAGACACTAGGCTGATACTAAAAAATACTGCTGATAAAATTTGTTTATGATTGTGAATCTTTTAGAGCTAAATCCCTTAGAATAGCAAAGAATAAAAAAATATAAACCCTCATAGAAAATAAAGTCCATGTTTAATGACTGCATCTTTATTTATGAAGTCTTATCCCTAACCTAGTTACTTTCCAAGGCAAACATAGATTCACTATATAAAAACATAGGAGTAGAAGACATAGTATAATAAACCAGCCCTATGCAAATGACTGACCTTGGTTTGATCCCTTGCACACAAATGTTTATGAAACCTGTCAGAGTGATCAATAGGAGCAGAGCCAAAAATATCCCTAAGCATAGCCAGCTGTGGCCCCAAAATTAAAACAAAAGAAAACGTTGAGTTTGAAATTTCACTTAAACATTTTCAAATATTAAATCAGTCAAAAAACAATGCATTTACGATTAATGACAAAATAAAAGCCTTGCCCAAAGCATTATAAACATACAGTACAATGCCATATTTATAAAGAAATAAATCAAATGCTGTTGAATATTATATGAACTAATAAGTTCTATCTCCCACCCTCCCCTTAATAGCCAAAGAAATCCCAGAAATAATAAACTTCAAACTGGGCTATAAATTTGTAATATCAAAATATCATGGAACTTGAAGACTGATACTCAGACTAATGAGAGAAATGAAATACAATAGGTCCTCAGGCTCATGGACAGTTAGTCTTCAACAATGAAGCAAAAAGATAATAATAGAGGAAAGTGGACACTATTAGGAATGGTGTTGTGTTAGTTTGTTATGCACTAAATAATGGTGTCTGAAATGCATGAAATATGGTGATAGCATGTGGAATCAAAGCAATCTAAGCTTTTTATATTGCAAAGAAAAAATAGCCAACAAAAGTGCCAATAATATTTTTTATTTTTTGGTTTTAGATCTTTGACCATAGGTGGTGGTGTTCAAACTGATTCTTGACTTTGTGCTCAGAGATTATTAGACAGTAATCAGAAATCCATATGTGGGAATCAAAACTGGGCCAGCCACATGCAAGACAATTGCCCTACTAGCTACAGTAGGTCTCCAATTCAATTATTTTTAGTATAATGAGTACAGATATTCTAATGTTTATAGTAGCACAATGACTGGATTTTAGTGCTAGGTCCCCATAGACAAGTGAGATTTGAGTCAGAAACCAGAATAAGTTCCCAGAATATTAGAAGATACTAATTTGCTAATTCCCCAAAGTGACAAGAGAACTTGATAATAGACTAAATAGACTAATAAAACTAAAGTCAGTAAAAGATTCATAAAATTCTCTACTTAGACTAACATAAAGGCTAAGTAAGAATACTAGCAATATATATTACACTATTTGCAAACCACAAAGACAAATTATTACATGATTATTTACAAACTTGCCACATTAAATATTTCAGTTGTGGGGTCAGAAAGATAGCACAGCTGTAGGGTATTTGCCTTGCAAGCGGCTGACCTAGGACCAAAGGTGGTTTGAAACTCAGCACCCCCTATGGTCCCTGACCCTGCCAGGAGCTATTTCTGAGCACAGAGTCAGGAGTAACCCCTGAGCACTGCTGGGTGTGACCCAAAAACAAACAAACAAACAAAAATTTAAAATTATAATGCTATGATCTGTTGACCACTAAGATTGGGAAAAAATACTGTTAAGAGATGCAAGCCTAATATTTGACATTTTCCTGGGGGTCAAACGTGGAAGCTACATGTCTTTGCCTAAGCCCTGTGCCGGGTAGGATACCTTCTTTTACTTCCTTTCCATCTCCAAATACTCCTTGAGTTTCTTCATGACCACTATGTTTATTTCCATTTCAGATGATATCCTTGGGAGATGAGTGACTGAACAAGAAATATTTAATATTTGTCTAAAGTCAACAGTTTCAGTAAATCAAAACAAACTTAAAAAAATTATGTTGACCAAATAGAGGAAAATTGAATTGCCTATTAAAACAAATCATAACTAATCTTCTCCTAGAAATAATGAAAATGTAAATTGTTTACCAAACAAAAATACTAATATGAAAAGTAGATTAAATGCAGCCAAAGGAAAATAATAAACTGGATACCTGAGAAATAATTTTAACGTTGTAATAATAATGGAAGTATGAAAGTATATTAAGCAATATAATAAAAATGAATGAGAATTTTCAACATATAAAAGCTTAAACTGCAATAACTGAAATGAAACCACCAATCTGAAAAATGCTACTTACTACAGCTATGTCTGGCAATAAATAGAATGCCAAATAAAAAATAATAAAGCTTTTTTTACTAAAAAGCATGCATGATTCTTGAATAAAATATAGTAAGTAAAATAATTAAAATGTTGACATAACATAGTAAAATGAAAAGAAAACATGTTTATCAAACCAAGTAGAGAGCTGCAAAGCCTCGGAGTTGTGATTGCCTCAGACCATGCATTTTCTATAATATTAAAAATTGGTTTGAAAGGCCACACAAGAGAGAGGCCTTGGGGTAGTACAAGATGGAATTTGGAAGACTGAGGTCTGTCATGAATACAAGTCCTGCAAATGACTTTAAACCCAGTGAAGGGTGGACTATAGAAATTCTATCTCTTGAAAATGGAGACATTAAAAATATAAATTAAAACAAAGCCTGATATATCAAACTGGACTCTCGATGGGGTGGTGGTGGTGAATGTCTCCTCTGAGACTTTAAATCACAGGCTTGGAGAAAGACAAGCAATTTTAGTTTCTTACATGATTGATTCAATGTCATCACAAATGAAGAGAACTTAATTTAAAGTAGTCCTTGATTAGTAGCAATCCAGGGCAACTGGCAGAAGTAAAGCATTTAACCCTTGTGTGTGAAGGGGGAAGGCAACATCTTGCACTGAATTTACAGAAAATATAAAAGTAATCTGAAGTGTAAAGGGATAGGGGGCAATTACCATGATTATACATTAAGAAAAACAACTGGTTAATGTTATAAGTAACATAATTAACATATAGAAAATAAAAAAGCAATGTCTGAAATAAATTTGAAAAATGAGAAAAAAAGTCCCCAAATATTAGTCAAATGCAACTATTCTTATATACAAACAAAACATGTTTACATTCAAAGAGTTCTTAAGTTATGATTGGTGATAATATAGAAAAGTTGGAGTACTTACCTATTATTGGTGAAATATTTATTGAATCAGTCACTTCATACTATACACTGCAGTAAAAATACACTAATTCTTCATCCTAGGTGCATAATCAGTTCAGTACTTCAGTTAACAAAGACTATAAGCATTGTAATATTGCAGTCATACTAGATCCAATGTGGAACAAAACGAATATTATTTATCAGTAGAAGGAAAAATTGACTGTAATAAATCTTATTTTAGAATTCTTGATAATGGGGGCCAGAGTGATAGCATGGTGATAGGGTGTTTTCCTTGCATGCAGTTGTCCCGGGATGGACCCAGGTTTGATCCCTGGTATCTCATATGGTCCCCAAGCAACCCAGGAATGCCTTCTGAGCACAGAGCCAGGAGTAATCCTGAGCACGCTGGGTGTGGCACAAAAATGTAAAAAAAAAAGAATTCTTGAAAATGAAATATAATGAAGTTTTATTAAAGATAATAATATGAGCTAGAGAAAGAAAAAGATAAGTCCACATTCAGTGGATTTCTAGGGACCTGGTAGTGATGGAGATGAAACACAACTTCACATGCTCCACAATTTTAGCTATAACTCATCAGACATGCTAAATCTTATAAAAATATTAAATGATTCAATAAAAGCTCACTAGAGTAATTATTAGCTCCATTTTATGGAACTTTTATAAAGCAAAAGCTCTTGATTATATTGGAAAGGAGAAAAATGGTTAACCTATATGTAAAAAAGAAGGCAATGCCTAAAAAAGAATTTGGTCAACTAGAAATCTTATAAACACCTGTTAAAATTTGGGTGCTATTTTTAACTTAAGGTTTATTTTTTGAAATAGAAACATTGCAATTAGTTAAGAGGCTACAGAAAAATCTAAAATACAATGAAATAAAAGTACCATGAAAGGCATATTAGATGTGATAAAGATAGATAAGAAACATAAAAATTGATATGATTATTTGTATTTTGAGTCAAATAAGAAAGATGAAAATATTAAGAAGGTTCAGAGATGGAGAACAGAGGGAAAAAATTAGTTGACACATAATTTAACAAGATGGCAGTGATCTCATGATATCACATGGTAGATAAATAAACAAGGAATAGAGCCCTCAGCTGATCAGTGACACTCTACCCACAAAAATAAACCTTAGTCTCACATTCTGCCTGCCTTCTCTCCAGGTAACTTCCTGGCTTGTCCTACCTCTGATCCAGATTCTCCTCCTAGACCATGTTTCTTTGTTCCAGATACAAATTCCCTTCTTTTACACACTCTTTACACATTCTTTACAGTTCATTATCATACACTATAAGCCTATAAGCTCTCACTGTGACCAGGTCTCATACCCCCTACTCACCCAATAGTAACATGACACCACCACTGGTACTGCTGAAAAATTCTAAAAATGTATTGGTATTTGCTAGACATCCATAGTAAAAAAAAAAAAACACTAACTAGAAACATTTATTCAAACCAACAGGAGCCCTTATGTCTAACTAAGCAAAAATTAAGAAATTTCCCAGCATCACAATTGGTCTGCTGAACCTGCCAGAGTGCAGAGCCAGGAGTGCACATCCCAAGTCATACCAGGTATTATAATAATAATAATAATAATAATAATAATAATAATAATAATAATAATAATAATAAAATAATGGAAGGAGGAGGAAGAAGAAAGAAGAGGAGGGAGGAGGAGAAGAAAAGAAGAAGAAGGAGGAGGAGGAGGAAGTGAAGTAGGAGGAGAAAGAAAGTAGAAGAAAAGAAGTGAAAGAAAGGAAGAAAAAAGAGAAAGAAAAGGAAGGAAGGAAGATAAAGAAAGAAAGAACAATAGAAAGAAAGAATGATGAAAGAAAGAAAGAAAGAAAGAAAGAAGAAAGAAAGAAAGAAAGAAAGAAAGAAAGAAAGAAAGAAAGAAAAGAAAGAAGAATGAACAAAGCAAAAAGGAAGGAAGAAGAATGAAAGGAAGGAAAAGAAAGAAGAAAGAAAGAAAGAAAGAAAGAATGATGTGCCTGCTTTAATAAATGGGAAAAGAAATCCATATAAGATTTTAAATAAATGGAAAATTTCTTGAACAGAATGACATCTAAACGAGTCTTTTTATGTTCACTGAACTGAGAAAATAACTAGAAAAGGGATTAAATAAACTCAAAGGACAGTTGATGGAAAGCTAGGAAAGAACTCATTCACATAGTGATGAAGGAATTAAGAAAAATAGAGTAGTAGATCTCAGAAAAATCTTTGATATTAGTCTCTTGGCTGATGGGTATTGGGTGAATAGTTTCTTCCATTCTGTGGTGACTTTTTTCTTAGGCACTATTTCCTTTGAGGTGCAGAAGCTTCTCAGCTTAATATAGTCCCTTCTGTTTATCTCTGATTCCACTTGTTTGGTGAATGCTGTTTCCTCCTTGAAGATGCTTTAGTCTCAATGTCATACAGTGTTTTAACTACGTGTTGTTCTATATACCTTATGGATAGAGGCCTGAAAGTGGGGAGAAAGAAACTCTCAGTCACTGCTGGTGGGAATCCAGTTTAGTCCAGCCCTTATGGAAAACAATATGAAGATTCCTCAAAAAACTAGAAATTGAGCTCCCATATGATTCAGCTATACCATTCCTAAGGATATACCCTAGAAATACAAAAATACAATACAAAAATCCCTTCCTCACACCTATATTCATTGCAGCACTATTTACACAGTCAGACTCTGGAAACAACCAACATGCCCTTCAACATATGAATGGCTAAAGAAACTGTGGTACATATACACTATGGAATATTATGCAGCTGTCAGGAGACATGAAGTCATGAAATTTCCCTAAACATGTGTGGACATGGAGACTTATGCTGAGTAAAATAAGTCGGAGGGAGAGACAGAGACAAAGAAGTCTCACTTATTTATGTTTTTATTATTATTATTATTATTATTACTATTTTGATTTTTTGGTCACATCCGGTAGCACTCAGGGGTTACTCCTGGCTTCATGCTCAGAAATCACTCCTGGTAGGCTCGGAGGACCATATGGAATGCCTGCCGGGATTCGAACCACCATCCTTCTGTGTCTAAAGCAAACGCCTTACCGTTGTGCTATCTCCCCAGCCTCTATTTATGGGTTTTTAAAAAAAAATAAAGACATTATTGTAATAATGCCCAGAGATGAGGTCTGGAAGGACTGGCTCACAATATGAAGCTTACCTGAAGGAGGGATGAGTGCACTTAAAACACTAACAAGTACCATGACAATGCTAATGAGTGAGAGAAATAGAATGCCTGTCTTGAATACAGGCAGAGGTTGTGGGTGGAGGGATATGAGTGCATTGATGGTAGGAATGTTGCACTGATGAAGGGGGGGTATTCTTTTTGTGACTAAAACCCAACTCCAGTCATGTTTGTAATCATGGTGTTTAAATAAAGATTAAAAAAAACCTTGGGGGGCCGGGCGGTGGCGCTGGACGTAAGGTGCTTGCCTTGCCTGCGCTAGCCTAGGACGGACCACGGTTCGATACCCCAGTTCCCCATATGATTCCCCAAGCCAAGAGAGACTTCTGAACGCATAGCCAGGAGTAACCCTGAGCGTCACCGGGTGTGGCCCAAAAACCAAAAAAAAAAAAAAAAACCTTCCTCACACCTATATTCATAACAGAGCTATTTACAATAGACTCTGGAAAAACCAAAATGCCCTTCAAAGATGAATGGCTAAAGAAACTGTGGTACATATACACAATTGAATATATTATTCAGCCATCGGTAAAGATGAAGTCATGAAATTTTCCTATACATGCATGTACAACAATTAGGGCTCTCAAACTCGCGGCCCGCATTTGCGGCCCTCCGTACATTTTGTGGCCCTGCCCTAGAGGAATCTTTTTTGTTTTGTTTTAGTTGTTAGGGTCACACCCCCAATGTTCAAGGCTTACTACTGACTTTGCACTCAAGGATCACCCGGACTTTGCCTCCTGTGGCCCCTACGTAAATTGAGTTTGAGACTCCTGATACATGGAATCTATTATGCTGAGTAAAATAAGTCAGCAGGAGAGAGATGGTCACAGAATAGTCTCCCTCATCTATGGGTTTAAAAAAAATAAAGACATTAAGGCCCAGAGAAAATAAAGTTAAGGGCTGGAATGGCTGGAAGCACTGGCTCACAATTTGAAGCTCACCACAAAGTGTGGTGAACGCTGTTAGGGAAATAAATACCCTAACAACTAGCATGACAATAGTAAAGAATGAGAGAAGTGGAGTGCCTGTTGCGAATACAGGCAGGGGCAGGAAAGGAGGGGGGAAATTGGTGGTGGGAATGTTACACTGGTGAAGGAGGGTATTCCGTTTATGAGTGAAATCCAACTACAAACATGCTTGTAATCATGGTAATCATGGTGCTTAAATAAAGGAAACAGAAAAAAGAATACTAAAGAGGATGTTCATGGCAACACAAGTTTAAATCAGTAAACAAACAAACAAAATTCAAATTAATAACATAATCTTGTGTACCTAGGAAAAGGAAAAATTATGATCTTTTCCACAAGTCATTACTCTTTCCTCTCCTGAAATTCCTATAATTCATTGGTTCTTCCTTTAGCTATTTTTAGTAGCTATTTGGTATTCAAAAAATGAATACCAAAGCAAGCATAAAAAGATAATAAAAATTATAGCAAAAATACATCAATAAAACAATCTAAAGAATCAATGAAACTAGACGATAATTTTAAGAATAGACAGATTGACAAACCTTTAGTTAGACTCATAAACAATAAGAAAAAATATCATTCTGTAAGAGATGAATAAGGAGAGATTGCAATAGATACTTTGAAAAAATATATTATCGAAGGTTACTATGAACTGTCCTAGACCACTAAGATGGAGAACCAACTGAATAAATTCTTACTGCCATAAAACCTCTTGTGAGTAAAATAAGAGCAAAGAAAATCTGATCAGACTAATTATGAATAAGGGAATTGAAGTAGTATCTTAAAAGTTCCTCAAGAGTAAAATGCCAGATATAGATACATTTATTGGTGAGTTCTACAGAACCTTCAAAGAAGAGTTACTCCTATACTAAAATATACTTACTCCTCTTCCCAGGTTTCCAAAAAAGAGGATTCCTTCCTAACAATTTCTATAAAAATGTCATTATTGAGGCCAGAGAGGTGGCGCAAGCTGTAAGGCATCTGCCTTGCCAGAGCTAGCCTAGGACGAACCGTGGTTCAATTCCCCAGCATCCCATATGGTCCCCCAACCAGGAACAATTTCTGAGCACATAGCCAGAAATTACTCAGAGTAATCCTTGAGTGTCACTGAGTGTGGCCCAACACCCTCCCCAAATGTCATTAGCATAATACTCAAAAAACAAAGATATAATGAAAATTATAATTACAGAATAATATCTATAACATAACACAGCAAAGATTCTCAATAAAATCTTAGCAAACCAAATCCAATAATATATCACTAATCAATTCCACTTCTTGCCCCCAAACAGAAATTCATTAATTTCACAGGCTTTATGCATATTTATATTCATAGCAGTAGTTAATACACTAGCATGATACATAAGCAACCCAGATGTTGAATGACAGTTGAGTGGGAAAATAATTTATAATATATATATATATATGTGTGTGTGTGTGCATGTGTGTATGTACAATGCAATACTATGTAGTTATAAACATGATAAAAATCACCAATTCATTGAAACTTGGATGAAACATGATAAGTTAAGGCAACATCTTAAATGAAGGAGGGTCAAATATCTCATGAACTCACTTATACAGAAACAAAATACAGGAAAAGACAATATCATATTATGACTGACTCTTAGTTCTGAATTATGGTACTAAAAATAGCTCTATGATTTATTTCTACAGGACTAAAAATAGCTCTAGCCATGACTTCAAGCAGAAAAGTGTGAATGAAGCTGCAGGAACCAAACCAGGACCTAGAGTGACACAGGCCTGGAAGCAAATGTCAATGCAGAAAATAATCCACACAATAAAAAAAGGTAAGAATGAGTTTGGGAATTCCAATACTCAAGCCAAAAATTCCAACACACAGCTTTCTGCTCCTAAGAAGGAAGCCAGCTTAGTGGAGAAAGACTGGAGAATGCACTGCCTTCTTTCAAGACAAGATTTTATTAGCAAGAACCAGACAACACCCTAGGGTGGAGAAAGAATACTAAGTAGGGAGGGACCCATAATTTAACACCAGATCACACCCTAAGATGAAGAATGAATATTGAGTAGGCTAAGATACAGTAATCCAACAAAGAATGTCACTCTATAGAGGGAAAAAAAGTGAAGTGAATTCAAGAGAATTGAAGACTTTGGAGTAAACTTGCAGTAACTTGAAGATAGTGGTGGAAGCCTCTAGGCACATTAGAGTTTATGAGATGAGGTAATTCTACCTGAAAACCTTCAAATCTACCACTATTTTTAACAGATGACTTAAATTATATATATGTAAATATAAGACTTAAATTATATGTAATATATAATATATGTGCTTTGGGAGCTAAACCCAGTGTTATTCAGGGGTGACTTCTGACTGTTTTCAGAAATCACCACTGACAGGCTCAGGGGACTCTATGGGATGCCAGAATTGAATCTGGGTTGGCTGTGTGCAAAGTAAATGACCTACCCACTGTGCTATATCTCCTGCCCCAATATGAATATGTTTAAATAGATTATATGAGGAAATTTGCACATATTCTCTTGCCTGATCACAGAACTGCATAACTTTTTGATGAAATAATAAAAGGTTAATATTTTAAGATAAATAAGAACTATTAAAAAAAGAGGGAAATAAGAAAATTACAGTACTATCAGTAAAAAATGAACCCTGGACTCTGACAACATAATTGAAATTACCAAATGGGGATTTTGGTAGGGATAAAGAGAGAAGGGAGATGTAGAACTAGAGGTGCCATAAGAACAATGGTAAAGGAGGACTGGCATTTTGGTAGATGTGGTGCTGTCATCAGAAGTTTGTAAGACTGAAGTGTAAAGAGTAGCAAATACTTTCGCAAAACATCTACTTTAATAATAAACCAAAAATTGGAGCCAGAGCAAAAGCACAGCAGTAAGGCATTTGCCTTACATGCAGCCAACATCTGATGGAGTCCAGTTTGATTCCCAACATCCCATATTGTCCCCCGAGCTTGCCAGGAGTGATTTCTGAGTGTAGAGACAGGAGTAACCCCTGAGCACTACCGGACATGACCCAAAACAAAATAATAATAATAATAAACCAAAAATAAATAATCTGAGGGTTTGAAAAGTTAAAAAATTGACCTTGAAATAACAGTGGAGGGATCTTGCCACTCTGGTGATGAATTTGGTGTAGCAGCACTACATGTTAAATGATAATATCGGCAGCATTGCTAAAATAATAAATGATAAAATATGTAAATAGAGTTTCATAATAAAATTATTAGCTAAGGAATATCAATACTGCAAATGACACTTAAATGCCTAAATTGTCAGATCAAGGAGAAAGAGAGCAAATCATAAAAATAGACAACATAAACAGCATACTTTTAAAATATAAATATTTACATTCTTGTAAACCATTGATACTTAATGAAAATGTATATATATAAACTTGTTCTTTACTCTTTAAAATATATGTGTCATAATGCAATAAACTGACATTTATGAGAAACAAACCAATATAGAAGGCTCACAAATTATATTTTAAAATATTAAAAAATAATTTTTCATAAAAAGGCATGATGAAAACATGTCAAATTTTTACTTAATTACTCTATCAACTTCTTAGTAATAATAATCATAAATAAAAATATTGTACCTAGAAAAATGACCCTAGATTAGGTATAAAGTAGAAAATGAAGGCAATTTCCAGAAAAAAAAAAAAGCCCAGGATCAAAAATCTAGAAATGTTCTAAAAAAATGTATGAAAAATTATTCCAGAAACATTAAAAACTGTAAACACAACATTAAGACAACTTTTTTTGCAAATATAAAAATTTTTGAAAAGCAAGAACAATTTCCCAAAAATCAAAGAAATTCAAACCAAAGTGAAATATCTTCACATGTTAGATTGGTTATTAATGACAAAAATATTAAGAGGTGAGAGAACTCTGAGAATAAGGAATCCATGAGCTATCTTACTGAAGATGTAAATTGATAAATCTATGAAAGAAAGCAATGTGAAAGTTCCTATATATACATATATATATGGAAAATTTCCAGGCGACTTAGTAATTTCCTTATGAGTATTATTTCAAATGAAACCAAAACTTGAAAATTTATATCTGTTAACATTGAAAACTTTAAACAGAACACAAGAAACCTCTTTGCAAAGATAAAGGCTTTTAAAAAGCAAATACAATTTAGTAAAATCAGAGAAATTCAAATCAAAATCAAAGTGCAATATCATCTCACATGTTAGATTGGTTTTTAATACAATGTCCTTTTATGATTAGATTATAAAGAAATATAGAGTATTGCTTGGCAATAAATGATAAAAAATAATAAATTATTTTTGTGGGAAGTTGGATCAAACTCAGTAGTGATCATGTGATGCTCCTGGTTCTGCTTTCAGGACTTATTTCTAGCTGGCTTAGGGGACTATGCGGGATATTAGGGATTGAACCCAGGTTGGCTGCATGCAAGGCAAATGTTCTACAGTTGTGCTATCAGTCTGTAAAATTTTTTGTTTTGTTTTTTGAGTCACACCCGGTGACACTCAGGGGTTACTTCTGGCTATGCACTCAAAACCACTCCTGGGTCAAGAGACCATATGGGACGCCAGGGTTCCAACCCAGGTCTGCTCTGGGTCAGCCACATGCATGACAAACTATGCTATTGCTCTGGACCTATAAACATTTTTAAAGAAAAAAGAATATTACTATCTGTGACATGTACATAACATGAAGGGATTATCCCAAGTGTAATATAATAGAGAAAAGCACATACTGTATAACCTTACTTATGGGTGAAATTAAAGAAACAAAACATAAAGCTCATAGAGAAATAGAATTTAATGGTGTTTATTAGATTACCAGAAGCAGAATGTGAGAAGGGTTAAATGGGTAAAATAGGTCAGAAAGTATTAACTTTCAGTTGTATTATAAAAGAAATCACAGAATTTTCATCTGTATGCAGCAGCTAGGATGTGAAGCAACTATAACTGAAACTTCCAAGAAGTTCAACAGTTTTGAGGAAGCAAATTCCTAAAAAACCAAAATCAATTAATTTAAATGCACAAAAATAGTTTAATAATTAAATCAAGAAAACCATGAAAAAATCGAAGTATATGTGGCATGTGGCACATGAAGATGTACATTAGGAGAGAGCAAAGAAGAGAGAAAGAAAGTTATTAAGATTGTTTGAATACACAGTTAACAAAAGCATAGTTTATTCATTGAGAAGTCTAAACACACCGCGCTTAGCAAACTCCAATCATAAGAACTCAAAAAATTTATAAGACATATTGAAAATAAAACTGTCAAATGATAAAACCAAAAGAAAATTTTGAAATAAAGATTTAAAAAAGCATACTTTATTGTTTGGTTACACCTTATTTTACCTAAAATAATATTTATTCCTAGTTTCTTTGTATCTGTTTGTTTACAACTTGGTTTAACCCAAAATGAGGATTGTCTTATATGTAAACCTGGGTGGGAAAGGCTTAGGATAGCTCTCCACCTTAGGGTGGTCTCTATACTCAATAAAAATGGTAGTTCTGGCAGACAGCAGACACTCCATACAAGACGGCCAGACAAGTGTTTTACCCTCAGCCTGGTTTGGATTATTACTTATGTGATCCTGATTCAGACTCAGTCACCTGGACTTGGATATAGGACACGTAGGGTGATTTTACACATTATGTTCAAGAGAATTTCAGTGACATTGGTAGACAGTGTTGCCATCAAAAACCATAGCGGTGGGGCCGGAGTGGTGGCACAGAGGTAGGGTGCTTGCCTTTCACACGGCTGACCTAGGAAGAACCTCGGTTTTATCCCCCAGCGTCCTATATGTTGGCCCAAGCCAGGAGTGATTTCTGAGCACATAGCCAGGAGTAACCCCAGAGCATCACCAGGTGTGCCCCCAAAAAAACAAAACAAAACAAAACAAAACAAAAAACATAAAGTAGGGAGAGCACGGTGATGCAATCAGTAAGGTATCTCTGCTTTGCTCACACTAGCCTATTATTTTAAATAAAAAAACTGAGAGTGAATATAGTTTATGTAATATATATGATAAATAAATTTGCCATAGAAAGACAAGTTTTCTATACTCTACTCTAAACCTGTATTTTTTACACCTTATAGTTTCCAATTTTTCCCATGAAAAAAAGTTTCACAATTTATAAATATTTTCCAATTTGTTCCCAGAAAAACTATTATTCTTAGTCATATACCTCAACCCTTGAATATTCTAAGACCTAAATAAAGATTAGAAAGGCTTCAGTCTCAGAAATGATAAGTGTTTAGTTTTATCTGATAGAAATTTAACATAATATACAAATTTTTATAAACTTTCATTAATATTTGTATTTATCTTAGGTTCTCCTTTAGAGCTATTTATTTATGTGCTTAAAAGCCAAGTTTTGATCATTTAGGTAAATATTTTACATTTTCTGATAGTCACAGTAGGCTCCTTTATGATCTGAATAGAGAAAAAAATTCCAAAAGATATGTAGTCTTTAACTTTTAACAGTAACATTCTGATAGTAGAATTTGAGCTTCCCTAAATGCTTAGAAACCATCATCTTATTTTTCTTCCTGCCAGAAAAAAGTAAAAACCTTTTTCTCTGTGTGTTTGTTTCATGTTATTTATGTCCCTGACCATTTGCCTAAATGGTCGTTATTCTACATTCCATTATTTTGAGTCTATGATGACACAAAAGGTTGTAGTTCATAATTTCATGTGAAAAGAGTCAATTGCCTATTTGGGGTATGGGCTGGAAAACACTCATTTGGAAGAAATATGACTGCTATTACACCATTAAATCTTTCCTCCCAGGCATAAAAGCTTAACAGTGTTACTGCTTAATCACTGCATTTCAGGAACACAAATAGCACAACACAATTTACAGTCCCTAACCCTAAACCTGGCTAACATACTAACTACAGCAGATTCATATCTAGAACTCCAGTCAGATTATTTCTGCTAGACCAAGTAGAGACATTCCAACTGCTAGGATAATTGGTTGGAAAGCTATACCATTGCTACACATTATCCTTTGCTATAGAGAAACTAACTGTATGCTCAAGGCTATGCCAGCCACAAGAAAACTGATTTGTGGGAACAAGAACCACCTTTTGATTATAAGTTAACCCTGCTCAAGGTCATCCAACTGGTTGGCTGTTGAGACCAAAATATAGTTCAAATTTTCACTCAAACTTTTTCTGACTTCTCACTTATTGAGAATTGTACTTTGTGTGATCATCCTCTAAAAGTTTTCTGTATACATTCCTAACTGCAAGTAATTTTCAGGAACCTACTCCAAGCTCCTATTATTTATAGAGTCTATGACAAGTACAAGTCCCCCAAATCAGATCTTTTTAAATGTTATCCTCAACCAGAGACAGATAACATCCAACTACCTAAAAAGTGACTTGCTTGTTTAATAAAATGTGGAGGGATAAAACATGGATAAAGAAATCATGACATGCTTACCTAAGTTATTTTTAATCAGCTTAGCTCAGAGTTTACAAGATAAACACAGTAGAGTGAGCAACAGGGATTAATTGAAGCTAAATGTCTATTTGTGAGCTTTGATAATGAGCCTATTAAAAAAAAAACAGGCACACAAGTACATGTGAACTGAGAAGATAGGAGTTAAGAATAGACTAGGAAGTTTCCGTCTTGCTATCTTTAATGATTTCTGGGCCCAAAAGAGCACTAATTATAATTGGTTTGATTTGCTCTTGCTTTCTGGAAATCGTGAGGTTAGGGCACATCATGGGAGGAAAACACAAATCCAGATTTCACTTTAGAGAAAATAAAACTAAAT
>PVKC010016325.1:0-20871 GCA_004027635.1 Crocidura indochinensis
ATTATATAAAATGAACTGCATCATCAAATATTTTCTTATAGTTTGTAACAGTATTTCATATTATACTTATAAAATAAGTAATGTATTTATGCTTATAAAATAAGCACAAAATAAATTTTGTGACAGTTACTATTTTTATCTCTTTGGGAACAACTTTTTCACAAGAGCACTTTACTCATCTTTGCAAGCCATATGACCCTAGAACTCTTCCTCTAAAATTTCTTCATCTAAAATCTAAGTATACAATATTGTCAGCATAATCTTTCAAAGCTTCACAACTAATCGTATCATTCTTCTACTATATCTAAAATTATCTCTGACACATTTTTGCCTGCAGAAGAGAATTCTGACTTCTACTTTTGACATTGAAGAATGTGCTCAATCTTGTTGTTGACTTCCCTACACAGTATATTTTCCATGATCATTTTCCTCTTTCTTACATTATGTTTAAAACAAATGCACACCTTCAGCATGATTCTTTAGATTATTTCTTTTTATTTATTATTTTACTCGGCCTAGAAATCCCTGAACTTTCTCTAAATATTAAGAACATTTTCTTAAATTCTGAGGAATATCAGACAGATTTTGAGTCTTGATTACAGCAATCAAAGTTAAATATTTTTTGGGATATATGATCAAACAGTAAAGAAAATATATTCCTCCCATAATTTTCATATAATGCTTCCCTGTCCAATAAATTGTAGTTGTACATTCTTAAAATTTAATATCTTTATGGGCGGAGAGATAGCATGGAGGTAAGGCATTTGCCTCTCTTGCAGAAGGTCGGTGATTCAAATCCCGGCAACCCATATGGTCCTCCTGCCAAGAGTGATTTCTGAGCATACAGCCAGAAGTAATGCCTGAGCGCTGCTGGATGTGACCCAAAAAACAAAAAAATAATAATTTCTTTATATATTGTATTGAATACAAATTGAACCCTTCATCATATAGTTGACTACTTTAGTTTATCTCAATCTGTTTTAATACCATTATTTTTTTCCTAGAACTTGAGAGTTCTGCTTGTTAGATTTAGTTCTACTATGTACCACAGAGTGATATAAGTCTTTTAGCATCTGATTTATTTTCCTAAATATAACACCCTCCATATTACTGAAAAATGAGTCTCATTTTATGTTTTATTAGTATTCTTTTGTTTGTGCATTGTGCATTTCACCACAAAAATCCATTTTGTTCTAATATTATAATACTCATTATAATCTTGCCTTTTAAAATATATGGCTTTTAAAAATAATCTGTACAATAACGTATACTGAGATACTTAATATCTCAGTAAAATTTAATTACCAAATGTTACCTTTTTATATTTAAATGACTATTTATTATGAAGAATGAATAAAAAATCATTGCACTAAACTAGCAAAATTATTGTGGTAAACATAGAACATTATGGTTTGTGGTTCCATACATAGTTTGTAATAAGAAACTTAACTGAACTTTGACTCTTTATTTTCCATCAAAAATAATAACTTCTGAACCTAAAGAGATAGTAAACAGTAAACAGGGTGCTTACCTACTTGCATGCAGCCAAACCTAGTTTTGATCCCCAGTACCGACAAGAATCACAAGTGATCATTGAGTACGTTCAGATATAGCTCTTTAAAAAAAAAAAAAAAGAACCAAGAATAACAGTATCTGAATGAATGAGAGAAGTAATGGCCTTATCTAAGTGTTGCAAGTGAAATTTTCTTTAGTATTACGTATATATAAGTGAAATGACTTGTGAAAATATAATACATTCAGAGAACTTCATGCTAAATTTGTAGTGAATATTTGATATTGTCATTTGCTCAGGGAACATTACAGGTTAGTAGAAAAGGATTTACTTACAATATTCTTCAATTATCTTAGAAATTATGCAAAGTTCTTCTGTTACACTTAAAATGGCCTATATTCAATATAATTTTAAGCAGTATTCAAGATTACACTAATCACTATGGTACATTTTATGCCCTAGAAGTTTCTAAGTCCTAAAAGAATGAGGCGTTATTATAGAGATAAGAAACTTGTCTGAACCAATTATAAGATCACTAGTATTATTTATGAAATTATACAATTTTACTTATCTGATGAGCATCTTAATAGGCAATTATTACTCAATATTAAATTAAAAATTTATCATTTTATTTATATATGTAAATGTATTTCCAATAGAATTCTTTATCAATTTTTTTTAATTTCAGGTCTTACTTCTGGCTCTATGCTCAGAAATCATTCCTGACTGGCTCAGGGTACATATGGGATGCCGAAATTTGAACCACTGACTTTCTGCATGCAAGGCAAACACCCCACCTCCATGCTATCTCTCTGACCCTTATCAATTATTTATTAACTGTGTTTGCCTACATACACTTAAATTAATAATTTAATATCTTCCTTCTATATAAACGTCTCTGTGTGTGACATAATTGGTGGTATTTTGGATTACTCCATGCTCACTGATCATTCTCAACTGTGCTCTATGTGTAACTGAGGATAAAGCCTAAGACTAACATTAGAACATACACTCCAGCTTGTTAAATTGTTAAAATATATCGTCAGTTTGCCTGTATTTATCAAGTGAAGTACTGGATATCTATGACACCATGATTGGCCAAACTGTTCAGTATTTAGTCATTTCAGACATTATATATTCAAACATCATTCCCACATACAGAATGACTTTCCCTTCACCAATGTCCCCTATCTCCCACCCACCACCGTAGCTTTCCCGTTTGCAGGCACAATTCCAATAACTTCATACGTTTTCTTACAACAGAAAGGACACTGGAATTATCAAAACTTAGATCACAGGGCCAGAGAGATAACATGGAGACAGGTCGTTTGCCTTCCATGCAGAAGGACAGTGGTTTGAATCCTGACATATGGCATATGCGTATGGTCCCCTGAGTCTCACATGAGTGATTTTTAGAGTAGAGCCAGGAATAATCCCTGAGCGCCACAGAGTGTAACCCAAAGCCCAAAAAAACAAACAAACAACAACAAAAACAATTTAGATCACAAGGGTTAATTAAAAATAATCGCTGTACCTCCCTCCATGTTGTCATTAAATACAGTGTCAGAGGATTTACCACTGGGTGTTGTTTTGTAATAGTTAAGCCTTTTGTGTTACTGTTTAGGCTCACTGAGCTTGATAGATTTCCAGGTTACTTTCCCATCAGATTTCCTGTGATACTACTGGTCTGACAGTAGTATAAATTTTGAAGGGAAAATTGATTTAAAGTATCACATAACCAGAAGCAATCCCACAATCCAGGACTCATAGGCCTAGCCAAATTTGCTGATTTTGCAATTTGATAAGTTTGTTTTGGTATTGGGCCATTTCTGTAATAGGATGTAGGGTGTGGTACTGAACTGCTGTGATTCAAGCAGAAAGAGGAATCTGCCCCTCTTTTTCAGTGCATTCTGAAATTGCCACAAAGGGATCATCAGGCCAGAATACCTAGGAAGAGTGGGTGACAATTATCTTTTTTTTTTTTGGAGTTTGGTATAGGATCGGGGCTGTTTTTCTGCTGGGAAGATGGCAAATGTGGACAGAAGCTGCTTCCTACTCTGGTGGCTGAGCACAACCCTAATCCCAAAATAATCTCAGAGTTTTCAGTGTGTTATCTGGTCCCACATAAGAATAATCAGCTTCTTTCATTACCTGAATTCTGACACAGAGCCAGGCCATTTTTATCTGAGCATATAAGGTGTGGGATTGTACTACTGTGGTACATCCAGAAAAGGAAATCTGCACCCTGTTATTTTATGAATGCTACAGAGGATCAGATTCAGATCAGGCTACCTGGAAAGAATAAGTGACAATTATTTTGTTTTCTTATTTTCAAAATTTACAAAACTAAGATTCTATTCCCAAATGTCATTTTCAGGTTATTAGAATGACAGAGGCAATGTATTAATTTTATATGCTATATATTGGGCCTATACATTGCATTGAATATTATTATCAGAGAAATTTAAAATGCTTCAAAATGCCTATTTAAGCTAATTTTTTAAGGGAACTGAGACTAGTGATAAGGCCATGAGAATATTGATACTGAATTTCTCAAGTTGCTCTTATCAATCTAACTGTGAAATAATATATCCAAAATTTTAATTGAATTTATTCTCCTGTATTTAAATAGTTCAAAACCAAAATTGATTTGTTATAGTATTTTCTAAAAGGTTCCATTACAAGTTTGTGACATATAAAATGGGCATGAGCTTGTCTGAGAAATATTCAACTGGAATTGTTTTTAAAATTTTAGTCAAAGTAATAAATCATAAAAGCCTGAGAATAAATCTTTAACATATGTTTGAGAACATCTTTTTGATCATATATATCAAAGCTCAAAATGTAAAAATATCAAAGTATTATATTAAATCATAATAAAATTATCTTTAACTGAGTATTTTAGTTATTAATAAAATTCAATGATAAAAATACTAAATTAAACTTGATGTTACTGCAGCTGAACTGGATTTTTGATGTCCTACATGAAGTTTTATTCTCATGTGATATATTCAGGCATTGAGAAGAGAACTCATATTAAAGAATAACTATAGGGCTATATTCAACTGCTGTTATACATTTAGAAAGTAGACTTTAAAGTAAAAGTATATAATGTCCTATGGAAGATGAATATTATCAGATATCAATTAGCTACTGTTCATAATCATTCTAAAAAACCAATAGTAGATTAAGAAATTTAAATTGAAACTGCTGTTAAAAATATAAAATGATCTTCTGGATTTTGAACTTAAAGACAAATTTGAATCAATTTAGAAAGTCAGAGAGGAAAGCTTCTTGATTATCAGTGGATAGTCCCTTGATCTTGGTATTTAGGGAATTAACAAGTCTAAGTGACAATGAGAAGTCTTTGGTGCTCTTGAGACAGCTTATTTCCTTGGAATAGTTTTTCATTGTTTCTTTAATATAAGAAAAACTTATTGTTAGATATAATAGCATCTCCAATGCTTTATAGGATATTAAATAGAAGGACCTTCCTCATGTTCAATTTACTTAAGATCTTGTAAGTACACTTAGGGGGAACGTGCCTAACATGGACAGTAGGAGTCTTTTATAGGACCAGTGGGTGACAGGTGACCTGGAAGCAAATTTAAAACAGTAGTTTATTCTTGATTCTCTGTGAATCAAATTATATATATATATTTATATATAATGGGAATAATATATACATGATGGGAATATACATAATGGGAATAATATATATATATAATGGGAATAAAAAACAAAAAGATGGGAAGTTGTACTTTAAAATAGTTAAAACTTAATTTCAATCATAAACAATAAAATAATAAAGACAAAATAATTTACCAAACATGTAACGGCCAGAGCAATATCCCAGCATGTAGGGCATTTTGCCATTCATGAAGCAGGCCAGAGCTAAATCCCAAACATCAAATATGTTCCCCAGAACCTGCCAGGAGGGAATATAGAGCCAGGAGTAACCCCAGAGCAACACCAGGTATGGCCCCCAAACCAACAACAAAGCATCCAAAATACAAATACAAAAAAAATACAAAAACAAAAAAATTTTGACAAATTAACAAAAATGTTAAAAAACATAAAATAACATGAAAATCTAATAGAAATTAAATACTGTTTTTATATAGATGTTAGCAAAAATTTTATTAGAACTTAATTCTTAGCTCATGTGTCTGGAAACATTAGTGTTGATGCAATGTCATAGCATCATAAAGAATTATAAAAAAATTTAAAAAGCTACATAGTAAAGATGAAACTTGTTCATTTCATTCAAAAGATCTTTGTAAAGCCAATATAAGATGCTCTACTAGCTGAAGCCCAAATATGAGCTCTTTCTGCAAATAACTTATCCACTGTTTCTGAATAAGTGAAAGTCATCAATATGCCACTATTAAGATTTAATTCTCAGTAGGCAGCTTTAAAAGGATACCAGAGAAGGTTTTTGCATTGTTAAAGGAACATCGGTATTAAAGGATTAAGGCAGTGTTGGAAAATGGAAATTAAATGACTATCATTGAAATTTTGATATTGTATGGTTTTTATTTAGTCCAGGGGTCTCAAACTTAATTTACCTGAGGGCCTCAGGAGGCAAAGTAGGGTTGAGGCAGGGCTGCATAAGAGATTTTGCTTACCGAATATTAGCAATAAAAAATCGCATTAGTAAGAAAAAAATCGAAAAAAAAAATAGCATACCTCGAACCACAAACGGCCCAGGGACCGCGAGTTTAAGACCCCTGATTTAGTCTAAGTGTAATATTTTTTTGATACACTTTTCTAGCCTCTTTCATTGAGCATTCTATATCTAAGACTGTTGTAATTATGTATGAGGATAGAATATTAGTTTATTCTCAATATGACGTTGGAATTCACTAGTTTAGCAGTCTATGTTTCAAAAAAAACTATGGATTTTTAACAAATTTAACCTTTACAAAGGTAAAATGGGGGACAAAGTGATAATTTAGGGGGGAAATTACTTACACTTATATATATATATATATATATATATATATATATATATATGACATTTCATATGGCCCCCAAGTCCTCAATAGGAGTAATTTCTGTGTGCAATAAGTAGTTTGTGCTGAGCTGCACTGGCTGCAACCCCCCCAAAATCATAAACAAACAAACAAAAGTATTATGGTAAAATAAACAAAAATCTCTAGACACATAAAGAGTTTCCCAAAACAAATGAAGAAAGAGTAAATATAATAGAGTATATTACGTGGAATAGAGTATGTGATATAGAATTATATCTAGAAATAAAATAATGATCTACTGGTCTTTATTACTTATGATACAGAAAAATATTACTTGAAGGAATCCAAAAGTAACAACCTGATTTTAAGCATTTTAAGATTTTAAAAGTTATAATCATTGATGGTAGTAAAATTCAGAATGGAAGCTACTCTTTGAGTAACAGTAATAGAAACTTAAAGAGAAATTGTGGGCCACTATGTACTGTAAGTTAATTTAGTTAAATGTTTGTATTTGTACATAAAAACTAAAATTTCATTGATATTGATTAGAGATACTTGATAAGAGATTGTCTATGTTATACTTTAATTAAATATAACACTAGAACTATTAAGCTGTGCAGTTTGAAAAACAGCCTAGTTGATATGGTCATAGAAAATGTTTTTATAAAAGACAGAAAATATTCAAAAATAATACTACATAAATACTCAAATACACATATATTACTGAATGCTATTGCCAGAACACATGCAATCTGGTGTTCTCTTTTTAAATTATTTTCTAGATAACAAATTAGTAATCTTCTGAATTTGAAAATCATATGCCACAATTAAGTCTATAATAGACAGTGCTTTTTTCTACCTCTATGTTAGTTCATCATTATCTCCTTAAAAATTTATATATATGTAAACATATATGTATATATATATATTCATACATACATACATACATATACCATATGTCCTGGTGAGTTACTGGGCTTGAATTATTTTACTTGCTCTTTAACTTTTCCATTTTAGATGTCAGTCTTTATCAAGAGCACCATCTAATGCTCAATTAAAACTTTCTTAGGAATAAAATTGTTTCCAAAGTTATTTCAAGTATTCTAATATGCAAACAAATTCCTTCATCTATCTATCAAACACCTTCTATTCAGAATAGAATCTTTTTTTCTTAATTCACTTTCAAATTTTTCTTGATTTTTAAATATTTTGTTAGTTGAGTTTTATAACATTAATATTAATATATAATATTTCAAAACCAATTCCACTAAAAGTGTCAATTCTCGTCACAACAATTCTCATATTCTTTCATCTGAATAAATAATATATAGTAAAAATAATTAAGTAAATTCAACAACAGTTCATATACTCAAAATGGAAAAATAGATTGGTATTTGGGTCACACCCAGCAGCACTCAGGGGTTACTACTGTCTCTATGCTCAGATATAGCTCCTGAAAGGCTCAGGGGACCATATGGGGTGCCAGGATTCAAAACACCCTCTTTCTGCATGCAAGGCAAATGCCTTAACCTCCATGCTATCTCTCCGGCCCCTAAAATAAAAAACTTTAAGTACTACTATTTTACCATTATCCAAACCTTGGACGAACCAATAATTGAATATATAAATCAATAAATAATATTAGACCTGCTACTTTTATAAATTTATTAAAAGCAGTTTATTTGATAATTAATTTTACTTTTCCTAAATATTGTGTATAACTATTTAAAGATCACAACTTTATATAAATGAGAGAAGAGCTTTCTACCTCTTCAAAATTATATTGTTTTTCAAATAATATATAATTATTGAGCATCACAAAATGAGATATACTTCATATTTTTAAGTTACTTATAAATATTTTTCATAATCCAGGGAGCAAGAATTTGTAAGGACTACAGAGATATCTTATCAATTTTTAATCATCTATGCCAGATATTTTAATATTATATCCTAAGCAAATGGAATGTGACAGGCTAGAATTACTGAATACCACTAGATTCACTCCAGTAGTAAATAAGAACCTCTAGGGCTATGTCCCTTGGTCTCGGGGCCTTATGCATATGCTAATGATCCCTATAATGTCTATTAGCTCCCATTTTTAAATTTAAAATCACACATATTTGCTTTTGTGACAATTTTGACATTAAAAATATAATATTGCTTTGGCTACGATTCCATCCTGATAGTCTACAATTTACTTTCAGTCATTTCTGTTATTTTTACTTTTTAAAGGATACATAGTTCAGTTTGGAACTTCCTATAGTATCTACAAAACACTTGCATTGGCAATTATTGTGTTAGATAACACTTTTCAGCAACATATGAATAAAATCCAAAACTCATTTTTATTTATTTTGTAACTGGAGAGAGTTTCCTAAATTAGTAAATGGTTTAACTCCTCTTTTAAAATGGCAACTTTAAATAGAATTCCTGGTGTGTGCTATACATTTTCTACATTAGAACTATTTCTTCAAAAATCTAACTGAAAATATGTTTAGAACTTGTATTAACACCAAGATTAGCAATACATAGAAAATAATTACATGTTTTTCATAAGTAGTCTGAATGCTTTATTTATACTTGAAAGAAATTAACTTTGTGGGAACAAAGAGAGAGCTTGGAGATAAGACGTTTGCCTTGCATGCAGAAGGACAGAGGTTTGAATCCCAGCATCCCATATGGTCTCCCGAGCCTGCCAAGAACTATTTTTGAGCATAGAGCCAGGAGTAACCCCTGAGCACTGCTGGATGTGACACACAAACACACACACAAAAAAAAAACAACAAAAAGAAATGAACTTTGTTAAGTGCCCCCAACCTTTTGATGAACATCATTAATCATTTATGATATGAATACTGCAAAATTATATAACGTAAGATATTAAATATTAGGTCCATAAATCCATAAAAAACTATGTTTTTGATATATTAATATATTATATAATTAATATATGATTCAGCAATATGTACAAGCATATATTTTTTCTTTACATGTATAAAATGGCAAAACAGAAGTGATTTATAGAAGGAAACTTGTAGGATTAGGGTAATCTTGAAAGACAATGATATGTTTACTTATATTATGCTGAAATTTAAGATTATATAAAATTGATAGACAAAATAATTTTACATGTATATTAATTTATAAAATATATAATAAAATTGCTAGAATGCACATATAAGAAAATTAATATTGGGAGCCAGAGAGCATAAGAATTAAAGAGCTTTCCTTCCATGCTGCCAAATTTAGTTAAATCGCTGGCACATGATTCTGAGTTATTTCTGAGAACACAGCCAAGAATAATCTATAAGCATATCCAGGTGTAACTTATCCCCTTCTTCAATAAAATACAATATGCATTTTGAAATAATAAAAAGCAAAATAAGTAGTATTTTGTGAAAATTTGGTCATGTTAGTTTCTATGGGATGGATATGTTTCTGTCACTTTTGAATTTCAGAAATAATTATTCAAAATTAGCAAGAGAAAACTTAACTATATTAGAAATCATTTGTTCACAAAATGGATTATAGCAGAGATTAAACTATGGTATATTAATATTTTCTATCTGCATCCCATCTTTGTCTTTCTGTCTTAAGCTAAATGATATCAACTTGATATTAAAACATTCTATGTTCCTCTATTTTATACTAGTGATTTATTATTTCAGTCAACATATCATTTTATATCATTTTAACGAATTAGATAGAATTTTTATTTGTTGATGTTTTAACAAATAATTAGGAAAAATACTTGTAACAAATCACTGTAGTACTATATGACTTAGTGTTCATCTGGAAAAGAATTTGAAATAGAATTTCTCAATTTTTAGATAACATAGTAGGCTGAAACTGAATCTATGGGGAAAAGATCTTCACATGAATGCAAACTGGTTTATTCATCAAACAGAAGTTTTTGATGAGAGCAATAAATAAATCTATTCAACCCTCATCTGTAGGGGATACCTGCAGTGCACTGGGAAATGACTGTAATAATTGTATCTAGGCTTTCTTGCTTCAACTAGAGCAGAGAATATTAGTCCCTGAGGAACTTCAGCAATTATTAACTATCATGAGAAAATTTCCACCATTTCTCATGAGATAAAGATTAATATATGTGTGTATATATTAATATATTTATATGACTTACTTAAAATTTCAATAGGCATTGAGGTGAGAAATGATAAGTGAAGTTTGGAATTATATTGTGAAATAATTTGGTGGGGAGGCAATTGAATCAGGCTATGCACATAATTTTATTAACATTGGCCCTTCACCTTTTTAAAAAAAAATACTACAATTTATGCTGCGTAGGAATAATAAGTCACAAAGTGAAATGTCAGTACATTTTATCAGTGTAGTTTGCAATACCTTTTAGTTGAAGAGAGATAGTTATTAAAATTAAAACCTTAAAATTATTATACATTTTCTTTACAGTGGATATCTATTATACAAATACATTAGAAATAGGGGTCAACATTTATTTTCATTTCAAGATTAAATTGAATAGTTTAATTTGGCATGGTAGAAATTCAATAATGTAAACCAATCACATCTGTGATAAAATGCTTAATATTTTCGAGCTATAGTTTTTATTTCAGCTGTTATGTAGACATAGTTTGAACCAAAGTCTTTATGTGCAACTTGTTAATTTTACCTGGAAAGCTAAACTTTTCCTACAATTGCCAAATACAAGGAAAATTTTTTATTTTTAGCTTTCTTTAAAAATAAACTTCCTTGTAAATAATGCACTAGATAAAATGTGATTTATTGAAATATCATGAAATGGTTATAAAATGTTTAGCTTCATTTATGAAAATAAAATATTAGGTGGAGATAATATATTTGGCATATAGACAAAACTGCAACCAGTAATAGTTTACTGTATAGGATTTTAAGTATGAATAATGGAAATTTTGAACTTTTTGAAAGTCAATTTATCTTCATTATTTCTTCTTTTTTAGGTGAGGTTTTAAATTTTTCTAATAATATATTTACTTAAGCACTATGGTTACCAATATATTTGTAATTGGTTTTTTGGGGGCTGAGGGAGATGAGTGTCATTGGTGGTGGAAGGTTGTACTGGTGAAGGAGATTGTACCTTCATTAATTGTATTTATGATTTAACCTGTTCTTTCAAGGTCTAGATCTCCAACTTGCAAAAGGTAAGAAAAAGTAGTGTTATTACCAAGTTTAGCATTTTGATCCAGATTAATTTTGCTTGAATTTGATCCATTATCAATAATTCATAACAATATTAGATATCTACCCTGTATTTCACTACACATATGTAAAACAAAAATATAAATTTTATTAATATAATGAATGTTGTCTATTTACAATTAGATATGTATGGTCCAGAGAAATATGAATTATTTAAGTGCATGTTTTACAGGTATGACAAACAAATTTAGTTCTCTGCTCACTGTATCAGCGTTGAGGGTTATATTGTGACTACAAATTTTACTTTCATTGAGCAAAGTTGTGATAACCAAGAGTGTAATTATAAGTCTGGTAAGCACTGGTATAATAGCAAAGGGAAGGAAATCTTACATTCCAAACATTAAGGAAAATTGTACTTCCAAATATGTCTAACTTTACAAAACAGAAATAATTTAAATAATATTAATTTTAAACAAAAGGAGATAGAAATTAACAAAATGAAGTTTATTTTGACCAAGATTATAATGAAATAGAAACCTTAGAATCATAGAGAAATAATATATTCAATCATTTTTAGAATTAGAATTAAAACTCATGTATTGAGAATTACAGAATTATTCGTAATTAAGTTAAAAATAAAGTGTGAATGATAAGTTTTCTTTATCAAATACATAATAAAATGAATTATTCAAAAGAATGATCTTTATTATGAATTAGCAATAACTGTTGCAAAATCCCTTACATATTTTCATGTTTATTAATGACCTTAAATAGTAATATAAAAGAATAAAAACTGATTTTCTAAAAAATATTTTGTTAAACATATCTGTTTCAGTTATTATTTAATACCTTATGTTAAGTTACTTTTTTGGTATTTTGATAAAATAGTAGATTTTTTTAAACTTAAAACCCACAAGCTAAGAAAAACTTTTAGTTGCACTGGAAGACAAGGACAGAAAATATAGTAAGTTGTCAAGTTATCGAAATTCTTGGATCTTGTAGAAAATCTCAATAAGCTCAATGTGTGGACAATACAATTAAGCAATCACTGGGTAATAAACTTAATCAACTCAATTAAGAATTGATAGAGAATAAAATATCTCATATTAATGGGATTTAAGAAATTAAGGAATACATTAGTATATATCAGAATACTCAATGAAGAGACATATTAGTAAGCTTGAAGACAAATACAATTTATCAACACTAATGATGTGCCAAATGAATAAATAAATATAAAAATTAAGATTACTGAAGATAGTTAATGGATAACAGCAAGAAAAATAGAATTAATGGAAAAAGACTTTACTTTGTTCAATTGTTTTCTTTAAAATACATACATATTTTATAATTTCATATGATCAGCTTATGTTTTATTTATTATTGCTTTCAAAAAGTTTTATTATATGCTGTATTTTATTAATATTAAAATTAAGAAAATTATATACATTTGTATAAGTAAGATGTATATGTTTATCATGTAAATGTATAACATTTGGAGTGCTTGCACATGACTAATATGGTTTTAATTTTCAGCACTATATATGATTTCCTCAGAAAACCAATAGCAGTGCTCGCCTCGGCAGCACATATACTAAAATTTGAATGATACAGAGAAGATTATCATGGCCCCTGCGCAAGGATGACAAGCAGATTCGTATATGGGGCCGGAGATATAGCACAGCGGTGTTTGCCCTGCAAGCAGCGGATGCAGGACCTAAGGTGGTTGGTTCGAATCCCAGCATCCCTGTGCCTGCCAGGAGCTATTTCTGAGCAAACAGCCAGGAGTAACACCTGTGCACAGTCGGATGTGTCCCAAAAACAAACAAACAAAATATTGTATATAAGTATTAAAGAATAGTGTTTTATTTTGCCGTTTGTTTTATTTTAGCTTCTTTCAAAAGTTCTGGGAGAATATTCACTTTAATAGTCCTTCAACCTTGCCAGACACTGCTAATTTTCTCTAGAGTATTACCTTTGCTAAACACTTTTTACTGTTATATATGAAAATATTTGAGGTGTCCTTTTCAAGTTGTTCATTACTCTTGTCCCTATAGTCCTGTGTTGTTCTTAACGGAGTGAAAGAATGCTTTCAGAACTCTGGTCATTTCTACTCCCTGCTTAGGGCAGCGAAACAAGCAAAGGATTTTTTTTTTTATTTGTAACACTTCTCTCTCTAGCTTTATGAGGAAAAATACCTTACCTGAGACCATAGTGCTATGAACTAAGAACTCACCTCAATCACAAAACTCTAAAAGCCAGCTACATTTTTTTTTTAACAAACCTGCATTGCTGCCTTCAGAATGGGTTAAAGTTACAACTGAACATTTGTTATCATCTTGGCTTGGGGAAATAAAAGGCTTCCTTCCTTCCTTCCTTCCTTCCTTCCTTCCTTCCTTCCTTCCTTCCTTCCTTCCTTCCTTCCTTCCTTCCTTCCTTCCTTCCTTCCTACCTTCCTTTCTTCCTTCCTTCCTTCCTTTCTTCCTTCCTTCCTTTCTTCTTTCATCCCTCCTTTCCTCCCTCCCTCCTTCTTCCCTCACTCCTTCCCTCCCTTCTTTCCCTTCTTTCTCTCCCCTCTTCCTTCCCTTCTTCCTTCTTTCCCTCACTTCCTATCTTCCTCCCTCTCTCCTTCCTTTTCATTCTCTCTTCTTCCTTCCTTCTCTCCCTCCCTCCTTCTTTCCCTTCCTCCCCTCCTTCTTTCAGTTTTTTTTTGCTTGTTTTTTTTAGCTCTAACCAGCTTCACTCAGGACTTTTTCCTGTTTCTGTGTTCAGAATTAGTTTTGGCAATGCTTAGAGAACCTTGATTCATTGCTAGTGGTTAATCCTATTTGACTGCATTCAAAGCAAGTTCCTTAATAAAACAGCCTTTTAGGATACCCAGTATTGCCTATTTTGTTTGTTTTGTCTTGTTTTTATATTTAAAAATGATGTTCCTCTTAATGTAAGAGCTGGTGATGTGATTTTGGGCTCACTGTGACTGGGGCCACCAGGGCCACATTTGATGTTACTATTTACAGGTAGGTGGTGATGTAGTATTGTGGATTAAACAAGCAAGGTACCTTTCATATTTTGATTTTGTAGCCCTATACCCCAAGCTATTTTTCTTGACTCAAAAAATAGCTTTATTATATGTATGTCAGAAAACTACTCTAATTTCCCCAATTTTTTATTTATATGCTTCACAAGAAAATGAGAAAAAAAGAAAGAACACAGTCAATATTACTGACCAACTTAATGATGAGTGCTAATTAGTGAAAATTTGATTTTGATGCAGCTTTATTGATTTCTGCATTAATAATTCAAACTCATTAGCTAGACTGACTTTTTGCTATACCATGACCTATACTGTTGATTATAAAATAATCTCATGATAAAGTAAACACTATGACTATAATTTTTAATCTTCATTTTAGTAAATAAAATTGTATTGTGTTTAATCTAATTTGCTATAAATATCCATGGATTGGAAAACTAAAGAATCAATTTTTTTTAGATTCTGGGCATAGGAATCCCAAGATCATACCATTTAAATTTACTCTCTAGTGAATACTTGTCCTGTTTATAAGTATTGATCATCTTGCAGTTATTGTCACATAATATAGAAGTGAGTGTTCTTCTCTTTTATTTTTTCACACCAACATTTTAGTTTTTTTAAAGGCTATATAACATGATCATTACTAACTTTAAAATAATAAGGAACTCACAGGAAGTATTTGAGTTCATTTGTAAGTGAATTGTAAGTTCAATTGTAAGTGTAACAATTGGAACTCACAGGAAGTATTTGCATCAAGGAAATCCACTATTGGAATAGTTTTTTTTTTTTAGCTAGAATCTATGGGGTTTTTAAAACCGTGTTTATTTATTTTTGAATCATTAAGATTTACCATGCTGTCAATGATAGATTATCATTTATACCTAACTTCAGCACCACACCCTCCAGAGTTTTCTCTTTTCTCCATCATTTGTCTCATGGTCTTTTTCCAACCTCATAGCCTCAGCTCAGAAGGTGGTATACTAATGGTTTTCAACTTGCCTATTCCTATATGCTGGTATCTAGACCATGGTTCAATATCATTGATTTATTTTATTGTAGAAAAGTTCATTTGTAAAAAAAAAAAAATGAAGCAATTCTAATTACTTATCTATAGTTACAATTCCTAACTTGAATCAAAATGTTAAAAAAATATGTCTTAATAGACTTGTTTTTAAGTAGATAAAGGAAGTCCCTTATCATAGATAATACTTGGTAATACTTTGAGCCAGCTCTGCTCAAGTGTATTACTACCTATATTGGGTGATTCATCCAATCAAAATATGCTAATTAGCATTCGCATTAGGAAGAGAATGTCCTAAAATAACTATCCAATTCAAAATTCTAATAGTATACTTGGGAATATTTGAATATTCTTTTTTCTTTAGAGTATATGCAAATAGGGAAATGGATTTAATCAATTTATTAATATTTGGTTCAACCTACTTTATAGCACAATGTAACTATAGGAAAGTCAAACTTGCATATTTCTATGGATTAAATTTGTGAAAATACTTATATTTTCTCAACAAAATTATGCCTTTTGTTCTCCTGGCTACATGTTCAAAAATCGCTCCTGACTCGGATATCATATGGGATACTTGGGGATACAACCGCAGTCCATCCTAGGTCAGCCTCATGCAAGGTAAAGCCCTACCTCTACGCCATTGCTCCAGCCCCATAACTTTTGTTCTTAAAATGCATAGTATGTCTCAAATCCCAATAGACTTACCAGTTATGGACTTTGTAACACACTTGTGAAGTAGGTGTCACATATAAATGCACAGTGGTTGATATTTTTATTCATTTACTTCCATTACCTTGTGCCAGGAATTTTTTTGTTTGTTTGATTTATTTTGTTTTGTTTTGCTTTGGGGTCACACCCTAAGGCTCTCAGGGGTAACTTCTGGCTCTGGACTCAGAAATTGCTCCTGGCAGATTTGGGGGACTAGATAGGATGTAGGGATTTGAACCACTGTCAAGCTATGCGCAAGGCAAATACCCTACCTCTATGCTATCTCTCCATCCCCATATGACAGGAATTTTTTTACACTATCACATTATACTTTATTCTGTGTTTTATTCGAGTAGAATGGCATAGTTGAAAATAATTGTACAGAAAACATTGAATTTTATTCCAAAGGAAGTTGGAGGAGTATTGAAAGAATGGAACTTTCAAGACCAGTAAATAATTTCATAGAGAGAACCGAATATTTGCTTTATACTCTACAAACAGATTTTTTAAGTGTTCAAATGGCAGAACCTCAGATTTAGCATTATGATTCATCTGGGAGACTAAATACATTTATTTAAATATGATAACTGCATGCTATAGGATGGAGTTCATAGAAATAATTTAAACTGTATATGAGTAATATCTTTCCTTTGAAGAATTGGTTTAAATTTGATTGTATGGTTACCCATATATTTTACTATAAAAATGTGATGTCAGAAATAAATTAAGCATTATTTAAACAGGACATATTATAACTAAAATGTTAATGTTATTTGTCAAGTTTAAATTATAAAGTTAACCATTGTTATGTTTTACCCCACTCAGTAACATTATTAAAAAGAAAATTTCAATAACTAGTTCAATACATAAATAGCTAAATACAAATGTAATGCTCTAAAAGGTGGGTTTTTCAAAGAAACACAATAAAATACTTTATATATTGCTACTGATTACACTTCTGCCAAGATAGTACATGGATCATGTGCTTGCTTTTTATGCAGATGAACATGTTTAAAACTCCAGAACACATAACAACCAGATCACTAGTAGGAGAAATCCGTGTGCATGGTTAGAAACATACCCGGAGCCCCCGATGTACACAAAAGGAAAACAAAACAGAAAACTAAGCAAAATTTAGATCATATATTACTGTATTCATGATGCATGAATGTGAATTTTCACTCTGAATTTTACAAGCATTGTTTTTCACCAAAGGACATTTGATATTCACCCACTTTGCTTCCTCAAAAGATTAATGTAAATAGTCTATATTAATGTTCAGAGGTCATTCATATCATTTTATCTCATAATAATGACTGCTAAGCATTTCTCACTTCATCATTTTAATATTGGAAGAAAAGAGATAATACAGAGGGTAAATAAGTAGCTTGCCTTGCATGTAGTTAAAAAGCTATCCCAGTTGTGGTCCCCAGCATCCTGTATGGTCCCCTGAGCCCCACCAGGAGTTGTTCCTGAGTACAGACAGAGTCCGGAATAACTGTTGACTTTCACCAGGTGTGTCTCATTCTTCCCCAAAACAAGAGAAGTTGTGCTATATTTGTGCATGTATACTTATTTGTTTGAAGATGTAAGAGATAAGAAAGGGACCAGTTTAGAAATGTTGCTCTCTTAATTATCTTCAAAATAATTATTTTTGTTTATTTATATTTCTCCATTAAAATATTTTTGATTGCTTTTGTTTTTGTTTTTTGGCCGCTTCTAGCAGTGTTCAGAGGTTACTCCTGGCTCTATTCTCAGAAATCGCTACTGGTAATCTTGAGGGATGAATCTGGACGTGTCCAGAGTGGGCTGAACATAAGGTAAATGCCCTACTGCTGTATTTGTCTCTGGCTCATTTTTTCTGTAATCTTTATTCCAATATATGTTTACTTTTAATTTCATACTGTGACAGAATTCATAATTTTCTTTCACTAATTTTTTCTGGTATATGTACATGTATGAATAATCATATATATGAATCTTATGCAATGATTTACTCCCCAAAATGTTATTGTTTTGCAAATTTACTGGTACTAAAAGTGTATTGACAAAACAGTAAAATTATAGAAAGATAATGTTTTAAACATTTATTTGATTTTGAAGCTCATAAAAGGTATCTATTTGCATCAACAATAATAAGATCTTTACTAGTATTTAATTTATATTTATCCTACCTAAACGAAATTTAAAGATTTAAGCTGTATTTTTCTAGAAATAGTTTTTCTCCCATTTATTTGAGTATCTTTGCAGTAAAGGAGTACAAAAATGGAATATTTCAATGAGATATATTAGACCATTTAAGTAGCATGAATTCAACTGTTAAATTAATATGATTACAAGCTTCAAGTTATCAATTTGAAATGAAGAGGGTTTTTTAGGTTTTTTATCCAGTCAAGTTTGTACAGGTAAACATGATTTATTTGTACAGGTAAACATGATTCAAACCAGCTGTAATTCAAGGAAATTTTGACCTTTCATATATATGATTTATTTGGACATTCACTAAAAAGATCATTTCAGCTACATTATTTAGCTTAATAATTAACTTAATTGATACATTAATTAGTTTGCTTAATTAATAATTTAATTAATCAGTCTAATTAATTAAACAATTAATCAGTTTTACTACAATGCACCATTTCAAAACCTACCAATCTTCAGATATATTATTTTTTTCTCTTTTTTAAAATATTTTTAATAATTTTTATTGTGACCAAAGTGGATTACAAATCTTCGACTGTGATATTTTAGGTACATAGCGGCACTTAAACCAGTGCATTCCCATCACCAGTGTGGTACTCCCTCCAATCCTGTTCCCAGCATGCATCCTATATCCCCCTCCTTTGCACACTGGGCTACTAGTAAAAGTGGTTCCCTCAATGTCTAGTTTGTTGTAGAATGGGTATCGATTCTGTTGTCGTTGGCTTTGGATTTGGTGGTTAAGACTGATCTTTATTTTTTTTTTTCTACTCATTGTTCCTACAATTGTTTGGTCTTGGTCATCCATTTTCCCCTCAATTTATCAGGCAGAAAAAGATGATTCAAGTTATGTCGTTCTGTTTGAAGGAAATAAAAGAAAAACAAAACAAAACAAAGAAAACAAACAAACAAGAAAAACTCCGAAAAGCAAAAAAACAAAAAACAAAACAAAACAAAACAAAAAACAAGAAACCCAGGAGGGGTCCATCTAGAGGGTTATAAATATAAATTTAATAGAAGAGATAAAATAAGGAAGAAAACCGGGCCCGGGAGATAGCATGGAGGTAAGACGTTTGCCTTTCATGCAAAAGGCCATTGGTTCGAATCCCCGTGCCTGCCAGGAGCAATTTCTGAGCATGGAGCCAGGAGTAACCCCTAAGCACTGCCAGGTGTGACCCCCCCCCCAAAAAAAAAAAAAAAGGAAGAAAACCATCACAAAAAGACATAAATAAATAATAAAAATTAAGAAAACCAAAAGGGCCGGAGCATTGGCACTAGAGGTAAGGTGTTTGCTTTGCCAGCATTAGACTAGGAAGTACCGTGGTTCGATCCCTTGGTGTTCTATATGGTCCCCCAAGTCAGAACAACTTCTGAAAAGAAAGAAAGAAAAAAAAAACAATATAAAATAAAATCTACAATGACAAAAAATCCCAAAACATCACCGCAATACAGACAACCAAGCAATAATCACGAGTCCGATATAAAACAAAAAGAAAAAGAAAAAAATAATTCATGCTTCCTTTTTCCCCCCCTCGTTTGCAAAGGCACAGTAAATATTGGGAATATTAGAAAGGGAATTCTCTTTGTCTAAGATATACAGTTGTTTAGGCTTTTCATACCTAGGTCACACTATGAGTTTCCTGTTATCTGACAGAGAATACAAAAAAAAAATGTGATGCCAATTTGATAATGAGTTTATATTTTCAAAAATCCCTCCTTGATAATTAAATTTTACAAAGCACATAGCTTTACTATTTTTTGTTTATTTGTCTGGTTTGTTTTTTTTTGGCCACACCCGGTGACTCTCAGGGGTTACTCCAAGCTATGTGCTCAGAAACCTCTCCTGACTTGGGGGACCATATGGGACGCCAGGGGATCAAACCGCAGTCTGTCCTAAACTAGCGTGACAAAAGCAGCCGCCTTATGCTTTCACCACTGCTTTGGTCCCTTTTTGTAAATTTTTTGTTTGTTTGTTTGAAAGGCCATATGACTCCAAATAAAGAGCAAACAAAATATCAGTGCTTTTCAGAGTCTCAGGGTTGGGGAAACAATGGCGGTCTTTGATATCCATTTTATACCTTCATTCATATTTCCATTATGAATGGAATATCATGTTGGAAGTTAACCACTTAATATTTTATAGCATTATTTTTATTATTTTTACTCCTTTATTTGTGCTTTAGCTATTTGGCTACATAAACCAGTAAAGACTTACATTTTATTTTTGCTTTTAGAGGTAATGTTGAATCCCTTT
>PVKC010016326.1:0-20921 GCA_004027635.1 Crocidura indochinensis
TATACCTTCTTTTAGTACCTGAAGTACGTGACCAGCCAGACCACCGAAACAGCAACTGTGACCTACAGATTTATACTACAGGGCCTACTCATTGAACACATTCAAGCAAACTAACATTCCTTTGCTCTTTTCTCCTCTCTTCACACTACTTCTTTTTTCTTCTTTTTCTTTTTAATCTTATTTTCTCTTTCCTCCTTTTCTGCCCCTTCCATATATTTCCCCCTTCCCTTCCCCTTAGAAATCTGACTATCCCTTCAACCCTCAATCTCATCCAGATTTCCCACCTTATTAAAACTCTTCGCCTTCAGTTCTTAATCTATTAGGCATCAAGACTGACCTCCTACCCCCAATGAACCAGTACCCAGCACCCAAACGAAGGGACACCTACTCAAACACACACCTCGTCCCCGGCAAGAAAAGATAACCAACACCCCTGCTGACTCATACTGTGTGCCCCTCAAAAGAGTACTTGCAACCATTTATTGCTCTTTTTCTTGAATTAGATAATTCTCTCTTCTCTCAATTTAGACCCATGCTTGGATTTAACAAGTTCTAAAGGTGTGTTTCCTATGCTCAAGAATTCCTGTGATTACTTATTGTCCAAAGATATAATTTAAAATATGCCAGCCTCCCCCAAACTTCCTTGTTACCTACCTCAAGGTAACAAACTATAGCTCAAGAGCCAGGTGTGGCCCAGAGCTAGGAATGGTTTTGATACTTTTTAATGGTTGGGGCAAAAGAATCATTATTTCATACTGAAAAAGAAAACTCAAATCTGAGTGTTCATCAAGTTATACAAGAACACTGCATGCCTAATTACCTAGTCATACTATTTACATACCATCCTTGCTTGTGGCACTAGGCACTTGTGATGGAAGGCCCATATCTAAAATGTTCACAGTACTGTTGGGTCTTTTATAGAAAAGTTTATCAACTCCACTCTAACAATACCAAACTGTCATCTTGTTCCAATTTGGCTCTTGGTGGCAGGTGAAATGAATGCAGTTCTCTATCTTCAATCTCTGACCAAATCCCACATTACCCACTACTTTTCATAGGCCTCCCTCTGCTCCAATCTCATTCCCAGCCATTTACCACCCCACAATATTATTCAGCACTTATGTCACACCTCACTCCTATCATACTAAGATAGGAAATATCAAAGACATAAAGGCCAGTACAGTGAACAGGAATACTAAAGTCTCAGTTTCATAGTAATGGAGATCAATGCAGACAAGACAATGTCCTCACTATACAGTATCAATATGCTCTTGATTTTCGGTTGACACTATGCCCTACAAAGCAAGTACTACCTGGATTTAAAAATGGCACTTTTTCCCAACAAATATGAAGAGAATTTGAGAATTAAATGAAGTGAATTTGAAAGCTGGAAATATGTAAGATAATATGACCTTTGGAAGCTGATGAAAACATGCAGCTTAAGAGTTTTTCTATGAGGATGTAATTTTTTTTTTCATTTATGCTGGGAACTGAACTGGTGCAAGTTCCATAGCACATTTAACAACACACTAGTCCAGTCAATCAGTGACATTTAAAAGGATTTTTCTTATCATTCAGGAGAGTGCTCATCATTCGATTATTCCAGTGTTGACAGACTTAGAACTCAGGGAAATGATTACATTGCTACTGAGGGGAAATGAGCATAAGCAACTAGATGTATGTAAAATGATATATCTAAATAATTCCTCATCAATCAGTAGACCTCCCTGGCATAGTCCACAATATTTACCAAGTTTGAAATAAGAAACTCTTCCCACTTTGTGCAGAGGGCAGAAGTGCCAGCTCACAGCCTCGGGGGATAGAGATTCATTACAGATCATTTGTGGATCCTTCAGAGAAAATAGAGACAGGTTCCAGGCCTGTGCAGGAAGTGCAATTTACTGTAATAAAAAGTGAGAATATGCTCCATGTGGGCAATTTATGAGGAAACATTAATATTAGCAGAGAAATGAAATGGAGCCGGCTCTCAGGCACGATCTGTTTAATAAGATCAACGTGGGCAAGTGAAGCAAGGAGGTGCCAATGAGTACCAACTGATGGATACTTGGATTTTAAGTAATAGTCCATGATTTCCCTGGCACCTGAAAGGCACAAACATAAAACAAGGCCCAGTGTGTGCTTCCTCTCACAGACACACAGGCGTTGGATCCTAATGGGAAATGTCGGGAGCTGTTTTTTCAGTCCATTTTGCTTCAGGGAGGAAAAAGGCATCTCCCCACAACCCACCCCTCGGCCACACGAATGCTACCAAGCGATACCTTTTGAAGACAGATAAGCAAACAAACAAGTTTCTGAGCTTATTTAAGTCCCCTCAGGTTTGGCAGGAACTACTCCCAGCCTTTTCAGTGGGCTGTGAACAATCTCACAACATAGTCCCCCAGAGAGCAGGGGCACAGCTCTTGGGTGGCAGATGACTGCACAGAGCCATTTCTCATACTCTCAACTATTCAATTCTAGCTTCAAGCAATTTTCAGGTACAAGCAAAACAAAGTCCAAAACTGCTTTAGAAATATTTTCTTCCTCCCTTCCCACAGGTGTTTGTATGTTCATACCAGAACAAGGGACAACATTGCCTGATCTGAAGACTCTCTCTGTAGACCCCCCAGCCTCAGATGCTCCTGAAGGAAGCAGGAGAGAAAGTCCCTTCCATCACCATTATGTCACGTAATGCACCCTAAATCTGCCCCCATGCAGGGTTGTGAGATCTCCAACGGCAAATGGCACATCCACTGGGAGAACATATGCCATTTCTGCTGCTAAATTAAAATATCAGCATTCAAGGTTAATGCTATGACCCCTTCGAATCCTGCCAGGCAAATCACTTCTGCACTTGGATCTAATTCCTTGCCTCAACTAAATTGTTTTTAAAAGATGGAAACATTTGAATCCTCTTTAAGGCAATAAAGTTGAAAGTAGCAATTCTTTACCAAGCTGATAAGAGCGGCTGGATGCAATTTGTATTCTTTTTTCTGAACCTGACTTTTTGGAGAATGAAAAATATCTTCTTTTCACTTCTGGAGACAAGAGCTGTTGCTTCTTTCTTAGGTATTTGGAAGGACTTTTCAGGCTCGAAACTGTCAGTAAATGAGTCAGTGATTTTTTTTTTTTGTTTTTGTTTTTGTTTTTGGCTCACACCGGCAGCGCACAGGGGTTATTCCTGGCTCTACGCTCAGAAATCGCTCCTGGCAGGCCCCGGGGACCATATGGGATACCAGGATTTGAACCACTGGCCTTCTGCATGCAAGGCAAATGCCCTACCTCCATGTTATCTCTTCAGCCCAGAGTCACTGATTTGTGACATATAAAAGCCAGAGGTATTTCCGGCGTGTCAATGGTGGGGAGAGGGTTGAAAAACTGGCATTAAAAATTACACTTATCCAGAAACTCAGCCTGGGGCTCCCACCCCACTGAAATAAGTTAGAGAGGTCAGGGGTCTTGGGGAAAAAGAAGATACTGCAAATTCAATTAAAAGAGAAGGAAGAACTATTTTCTTTAGAATACACAATATATATTCTTTATACCTCTATCTCCAAATACAGAGACTCAGAGCTGTTAGGCCCCAGTCCTGAGCATGGCCAGGAGCCTAGTTTTTACACATAGCTCTCCAGGCTCAACAACAAAGTTACACAACTCTGACTTCTAAGTTTCTAAGATTGGCAAAGAAGCAAATGATGTGTATGACCTTCTGTGTGTGCACGCATGTTGTGTATGCATGCATGTACACACATACACACACACTGAATATGATTCCACCTGAATAATTCCACTTAATGGATGTTTTAGGGGAAAATGTGGCAAAAAAGAAAAAGAAATTTAATTCAAGGAAATAACCAATACAAAATGCCCATCACAGGCATCGCTGATTCTTTTAACCAACACAAACTATCTCACATAGGCATTATTGCATTTCTCTCAGATTTTCACCTTCCATCCATATAGTTCTTTATGTCCTCCATAGCCAGACTGTATTAATTCTTGCAACATGTGAAGTAGCTATTTATAATGCCTCATTTAGATAAAGTGAAGCTTACAAGCTAATGCATTACTAAATAGCCCATTTTCTATGGTCACAGATATGAAATGAACAGTGTTATCTATGTTATCTCTGCCCAGAATATTGAGAAATACAGACCAGATAATGATAGAATAAAATAAGAGTTGGTAAACATATCTGGAATCACTGTTCACACCAGATCCCATAAAAATTCATGAATATTTCAGCCCAATACCTAAAGGTCACTCAGTGTAGACTTGAACATTTTGATTCTGTCCTCCAAAGTACATGGTTGGCTACAATCTAGATGGAAAAAAAAATGTTAACTTGTACCAGCTGATTCTCCTGGGTCCAGAAAAAGGCTTCAGATTAAAAAGGAACCAGCCCTTTTGGACTCCTGAGAAAATTTTTCCATCTAGAAAAATAAAGTCAGAAAGGAGATCATTTTTCTGATTCATCTACTTTGAAGATTTTGACTAAAATTTAAAAAAAATCTGATGGGAGAATTTGACTCAGTGGTTGCATATTTCAAATGTATGAGGTTCAAGGATTCAATTCCCAATGCTACAAAAAAATTTTTCTTTGGCTACAAATATTTTAAAATCAGATTTTCACAGGAAAGTTAAAGAACTGGTGGAAACAATGCAAGAACTAACCTAACAGCATGCCCTGGGCATCTACTCTAGCAATAACTATAAACAATTACGATATGGAAAGAATGAAATCTTCAGTGGGTACTACCTTTGAGTAATCCTGCCTACCGAGAGAGACAGATCCCAAGAGAGAGAATTCTACTGCATAAAAGAAGAAAGTACAGTAACAAAGATATGTTTAGTGAGTCAGGAACCAGCTGCCAGCTGCTTCCTAAAGAGCAAAGTTCCCATGTTGGGGTAAGTGGCAGTGGGATATCAAGGTGTTCCAGTTTATGACTGAAACCCAACTACAATCATACTTGTAATCATGATGCTTAAATAAAGATTAAAAAAAGGGTAGGTGGTTTCTAGGAAAATTTGGATGAATCACATCTTCAGATCTTGTGATTATAATAGCTTTGGCTGTAAAGATATTAGATAAATGACAAATCAATTATAATAAAAATTAACTGAAGATTTATTAGGTCATGGACAAAGTACAGTGAAAAAAATATAATTTGTATAAAGAAACATATCTCTGTTGCCATGCTTATTATTAATCAATGCTTCCCATAGCCCTCAATTAGAGCTTATTTTGCTTGCCTGAGTGTATTAATAAAGTCAAAGCACATTTGTCTAGTCCTCAAAGCAAAAGTTTCTTATATTATTCTTTCAAGCCACTATAGTATTTCAACAGCTTAAAGCTTTTTCCTAAAAAGCAAGTTAGTATATAAGATGTAGTCATATTTGCATTCTAGAGCCATCAGACAAGCCATGTAGAGAAGTTCTTGAGCCATTCTTTCCAGAAAGTTCGATTTCCCAGTGTCAGCTTCCCTATACTCATTATTAGGTTAACAAAACAGACATGTTATTGTCACGTCTATATGTAAAGACAGATGAAGTTTGCAAGCATGAACTATGACCTGACATACTTGTCAGGAAAAAGGTGAAACTGAACAGAGCTTAGGATATACAATGTCAAGAATCCCTAACATCCAGTATCAAACTAGTAATGCTTGATTTGTGCTGCAGACACATTCAGGTGACTGCAACTATAGGTTCGGTGACCTGTGAAAGACTTGGAGCTATGGTTAGAATATTAATTTTACATTCTCTTTCAGGCATCCTATTATTTCCTGTGCCCCTACTATTGGACCTGCTGTAGAAACCAAGTCAGGATATTTCAAGGATAGCACACAACTAATGACCTCACTTTCAACCCATAATGCTATTTTTATTGACTATAAATTATATGTGGATACACATGTGCTCACATACACGTACACTCCTTTCCTCAATATTCTATACTGATTCAATCTGACACCTAACTAGAATTCTTCATATATATCTTCATATCAGACTTCAGTGTCAATCTACCATGTACTCTTGAGCAGACCTGGGAAGGGTCAGGCCAGAAAAGCATGAATACATCCCTGCCCTCAAATGCCACAGATGACCTTCTATCCATGTCTTTAGGGCTCCCATGGGTCTTAGGTCCCAGCTTTGCACTTGTTGCCAGTCCTGGTTCTCCTATGATGCTGTGTTCCCCAGAGCAGCCGCCTGCCAATACCACTTAAATCATTGGGGGTGGGGGGAGCCTTGGGCCACACCCGGTGGTGGTGCTCAGGGGTTACTCCTGGCTATGTGCTCAGAAATTGCTCCTGGCTTGGGGGACTTATAGAGGACGTCTGCAATGCAAGGCAGATGCCTTACCGCTTGCACCACTGCTCCAGCCCCACCTCTTAGACTGTTTTTAAAACAATAGTCTGCCTTAAAATATTTTCAACTTAAATTTATTTTAACTTTTTATTATAGTGTAGTTAGGTAATATGGTTACACTATTGTTAAAGTTTATGTCTGATTTTGATATTAAATTACTGTACCCCCACCATCACCAAAGTGCCCCAAACCCTCCCCTACTGTTCTTTGGTTTAGTTTTGTTTCCTACTATCCCTTCCCCAAGTGCTAGAAGATTAGTTTTGTGATCCGAGTTCAAAGGTTTGTCATTGTTCAATACTGTCTAGTCATTCCTTTCTTTATTCTCCCTATAGTCCACAAATATGAAAAACATCATGGAGACTCTTCACCTAGGCTTTATCAAATAAGAATTTATTAAGCCAGTCATATGCTGATGAGATGCTTTTTATGAATTAGATCTGACATCTAGTTCTAGCTTTTTTTTTCTATTGTAGGTTAGACCGCTAGGTTTCATTTTTCTTTAATCTAAAATCTCTAAGAGACAAATAATATTAGTTAAGTTTTCAAAACATTCTAAGATTTTATTGTAAGTTTTGATGTTTGAGGAGCCCATGTTTATGTCTTCTGTTCCTCGAGCCACTCTAAATAGAAAGTCTAAAAAGCAAAGTTCAATATTATAAAGCAAATGGGATAATACAACAGTGTATGAAGAAGACAACAGTGGGTTTAGTGTTTGGAAAGTTTCAATTATATGGAGGAAGGGGAACCTATTCAGCAGAGGAAAGCAGTTAAACTTAAGGACCTGATTATAGCAATGGTATTGGAAAGTGAACTGGTTTTTACCTCCTTCTAAAGCACCAATATTAGAAACTTCAGAAAATGGGGATAAAGCCAGTGGTAAAAATCTGGGTAAATCAAGAAGAGACTTTCTGAGTATGTTATGGAACCTTTAATTCCTTTTCCTGTCAAGCTTCCAAAATTCTAATAACTAAATTATTATCTTGAAGCAAATACTGAGGCAATCTTTTGGAGAATCAGAATAAGCTGAAAGAAAAGTGTTTTCTGTCTTTTTATAAATTTTTCTTACTTTATTTAAACAAATAAATAATGTAGTTTACAAAGTTGTTCATAGGAGTTGGAGAGATAACATGGAGGTAGGGTGTTTGCCTTGCATGCAGAAGGAAGATGACTCAAATCCCGGCATCCCATATGGTCACTAGAGCCTGCCAGGAGCAATTACTGAGCGTAGAGCTAGGAGTAATCCCTGAGTTGAGCCGGATGTGACCCCCACCCCAAAAAACAAAGTTGTTCATAATAAATACAGTTGTTTCTGGCATTCAAAGTTCCAACATCAATTCTACCACCAGTATAACATTCCTTCCACCATTGTCCCCAGATTCCCATCCCGAGTCTGCCCCCTTGGCAGTCATGCAATAATTTACTTTATATTGCTTGTTACTAAGCAGCAACAAGTAATACTAAGTAGTATTATTTAAAAAATAATAAACAATGAAAATAATTTGCTAAAATTGTTATATCTCACAATGGGGTGACTAAGTCATTATCTGAATGTTTACCAAGTTTTAAGAGGTAGGGGGAAACTTTCTGTCCCATTCTGAGATGTCTCTGGAATTTTAAGCCCCCAAATGGAGGAAACAAGTAATAACAAATTGGGTAAAGTATTTATTTGCTTTGCACACAGTCAACCCAGGATCAATATTCCAGCATCCAATATGGTCCCCCATTCACTGCTAGGAGTGATCCTTGAGTGCAGAGTCAGGAGCTGCCCCTAAGTATCTCTGAGTGTAAACCCAAAAACAACAAGAAAAATTAGCTAAAAACTGCATAACTTTAGTTTTTGTTGTTTAGATGAACCCTGCAGAGATCAGTGGTAAAGCCTTGAAGTTGGCCACTAGCGTCACAGCCAGTTATGAAGACTTTAAGCAGGGTGGGAACTTGGTCAAGGTGCCCAGGAGTTCTCAGTTGCAAGACCAATGTAGACATAAATTTGTGGCGTGGCTTGAACCCTTAGAAACTTAAATGAGTCTATGGAGCTGGCCAATAAACTGACATAGTGGCGAATGTGAAGCATATCTATGGGTACTGAGACTATAAGGATCATAGAGGAGAGAAGGAAGCTGTCTACCATCACTCCAAGAAGACAACAGAGTTTGCAACCCTAAAACAGACATACCTTGTGTTTTTGTAAGTTAGATAAAAAGTGGCATTGAGGTATTGGCATGGCAGTGATTGTGGAGTGTGTGTGCAGATACCAAGCCTTCAGTAGTGTGGGGTGGGAAAAAGACTTCTATGTGTTAATTTTGAGGACAAGACCAGTGGTTTTTAATACGAACACCAGGAAATCCTCCATAAATGGCATAAGAATTTGGGTATTCATGTGGTTTAAACTCTTATAGGTGTGTAAAATTAAACTCCTAAAATTATATAACAGTACACAATGATAAAATTTTAATTCCAGATCAAAATACTAAAAATAAAAAATGAAGGAAAGGCAAAATGCCAGACACAGTCCAAACATGTTTCATAACTAAAAGATGTGCCTAAAGATTTTTAAACTTATGCCAATTATTTAGCTCTGAGCCTAAATAAAAGAAAAGAAGTAGGCCAATGGCAAGTTTCAATGCCAAGAATACCATGGAGATAAAGGAGGAAAAAAGAGGAGAAACATTAGTCTAAGTAGAGATTGTGATGGAGATCTACAAGTAAAGATAAAATGAAAAGCAGGTGACATTGGAATGGGAAAAAACTAATGCTAGACGCTGGAATGCATTGAAGAAATCGTACCTTCATTTGTGGAAAGAAGGCATGACTCTGTGTGAGATTGATAGAGAACTTTGGTTGCCAACTTCAGGAAATCCTTAATGTATGGAGATGCTTTCTCCAATCCCTTTGTTCAGCTTAGGCGTGTATAGTGTTTTCCTAAGTCTCGAAGGAGTGAATAGAGATCAAAACATTCCAGTGACTAGGACAGAGTTATGTGTTTAGCTATGTCTTCTCATCCAGACTGTGTCTGGGGTAACCTTGACCATATCCCTACTAACCAGTCTTTCTAGAAAGTTTTCAGCCCTCAATCTCCTCCCTACCTTCCATCTACCTCTGTGAGCTGGTCAGTATCATATGGATAAATTTCTTTGATTTTTGAATTACTCTTTTGAAGTTGTTTACAAACAATAGACAAATAACATTTACTCTTGTAAATGTCAAACAATCGTATGGCCAATGTGCTGGATAAAAATATAATAAAAAAATCAGAGAGAATATCTAAGGCAAGTTCAAAGAACAATATGACAATCAAAAGCTGTATTTTACAGATCTATTATTCAATGTTAAATCATAGTTTAAAATCAAGCATCATTGAAAACTGTACATTGGCAAATGGCAGTGCCTGGTTCCTAGTCCTACCCATTCTATTTTCCAGGGATAAAAATCCTGTTTTTTGTTGTTTCATTGAGATTTGCTGATTTCTTTTTTGTATTTGTTTTTGTTTTGGGGCCACACCCGGTGATGTTCAGGAGTTACTCCTGCCTATGCGCTCAGAAATCACTCCTGGCTGGGGAAATATATGGGACACCAGGGGATTGAACCATAGTCTGTCCTAGGCTAGTGAGCACAAGGCAGACGCCTTACCCCTTGCACCACTACTCCTGCCCCATGCTTCCTGATTTCTTAATCAGATGCTCGCATTGCTTTCCTTGGCTGATCAATTTTTAGACATTAGCGTTTTTCTTAGCTTCCTAATATGTAATGAGAATTAAGTCTCTTACACAACCCTTGCCCCACCCTTTATTTCTCTTTCCAATATTTCCAACCTACTTCTAAAAGTTTTGTAAATTAAATCTGATATGTAGTCTTTATGATGATTATGAACATAGTATTTTACTAAGCCAAGTCATGATCTCTATGTATTTATCATTACTTGCTTGCATTTCTGTAATTCTGCATTAACAAGTACAGTGATTTATGTTTATTTACCCAAGTTCTATAAATGTTTGCCAAATGCTCAACCATATAAACAGTTCACTTCTTTTCTCCTACCCTGGAGAAAACCTCTCAGATTCCTCTCTCTCCCATTCCTATAAGTTCCCTTGGTCCCCAACTGATAAGCAAAAACTGTACAATACTTTGCTTTATATTTGACTGGGCAGGTTGTTTGTACTTGTTTATTACTTGATTGATGCTCTCTCTCATGTACACTTTGACATTATGAATTTATATCATTAAGTGTTAATATAGTTTGGGGAGGAAAAGAATAAATTATAGGCAACCAATTCTCTGATCAATTGAAATCACTAAATTCTCTTTTTGTTCAAGCTAACCAAATTTAGGTTCTAGATTAATGGCATCAAGGACTGAACCCAGAGTGTCAAATATGTAAAGCATTAACTCTATTGCTGAGCCACATCTCCTACTGAAGAGAAGTTTTTAACATTGATAACTAAGGATAATATAAGAAGCCTGGAAAAGAGCATAGCAGGGATGTGTACAAAACAAGTGGGGTCATGACCTATGACAGAAAATGGTAAGTTGGAGGCAAAACTAGAAACAGAAGGAATACAGTTTGTGCCTCCAGCCCGGAAAGCTAGCTGAAAATACAAACTGAAAAACTTCTCATACAAAACCTAATTCATAAGATTTAGGGTAGTGAGAATGCATGCCTATAATTTTGGGATGTGAGAGGGAAAGCTTTCTCCTCTGCTCTAACCTCAGTCTCTGGAGGCTATTTGATGTTCTTTGAGATCCTCCAACTAAGCAGGAACAATTTCACAGAGAATTCTTGATCAAATCTACAAACATGTTCAGGTTTTGTTGATCATTCCTAGAAGGGCAAGATGTCAGATTATTCTTTGACAAATTAATTTCATTGCTCAATTTAAATAAGCATACACCAGGCAACCAAGGTGATTTATAATAGTCTGTTCAAAGAATCAGTTCAAACACTGACTCACTTTGATCAGAACATTCCTGTCGATGGATAAATGATTTAAAAATCTATAGAATACAAGAATCTGAGCTCCTTAAACATAAATCCAAACTGAGAGGTTTTCATAGGCATCCTGTCTTCTGTGAGGGTGATCTGAAAGCAACAAGATAAGACCCACATGATATCTCTTTCCCTGGAGACATCTGGATACTCAGGAAGAAAGGGAATGAGAAATAGTGAATGTGTACAGATTGTGGATAGAAAAGTTGTCCAGAGAAGCTTCTAAGAGAGATTAGAGAGAACAGGGTAGAAGAGGTGAAAATGCTATATCAGGAGGCTAGACTAGAAAATACGGTTGAACAAGAGTCATTAAAATTTTAGGTGGAAATGGCTGGAGTGGTAAAATAAGTGGAGTAAATAAATACATTTCTTGCTTTGCATTTGACCCATTTAAACTTTGACACGGTATATGGTCCCCAAACCTCACCAAAAGTGAACCCTGAGTGCAAGTCAGGAGTAAGTCCTGAGCATGTTGGGGTGCGATTCAAAAAGCAAAAGATTAAAAAAAATTCTAGGTAGAATAAATGAAAGTAAGCAACTATATAGGAAAGAAAAACTTTCTCTAACTGCAAAAATAAATATATAGGGAAACTGCTTAGTTCAAAGGGCCCCACACTATGCCCCCAAATAATGGGTCAAATATATCCCAGTAGCAAAGATAAGAAATACATTCATACATAAACACATACATACATTCATATGTATGTATGTGTTTGTATATATATATATATGTTTATATATAAAATAGAGAAAGGAGGTGAGGCAAGGCATCTATCTATTCATTTAACGCAGTGTTCAAATCACCAGAGCAGAGTATCTAGGCTACTCCTATTGGAAGCCTAGATTCACATGTCTAATCTCTACTATGCATATTCAAAATGTGTATGTGTCTCTCCATGGCAGAAAAAAAAAACTCCACAAAACTAAAACATAGGTTTTCTCTTTGTTTCTTTTCTTTTCTTTTTTTTTCTTTTTTTTTTTTTTGGTTTTTTGGGTCACACCTGGCATTGCTCAGGGGTTACTCCTGGCTCCATGCTCAGAAATTGCTCCTGGCAGGCACGGGGGACCATACTGGGCACCGGGATTCAAACCAATGACCTTTTGCATGAAAGGCAAATGCCTTACCTCCATGCTATCTCCCGGGCCCTTTCTCTTTGTTTCATACATGCATTGCATTTACATGAAATATATATTATTTATTCTAAAAAAAGCACTTCATATATCACTTTCTGTAAAAGTATAATGAAAAATATTTTATTTTTCTGTAATCCTCTGTGAAATCTCTGTGTCTTTTAGAGAAGAAAGTACATTTATAAGAAGGGTGCAATTAAAATGCCATTGTGCCCTCAGTATCCATAGGAAAATAGGAGGCCAGTCATAATGAAGAGTACTAGTGACCAGGTATGGAACCAAATGACAAATACTAGAGGAGATCCTTGTGAAAGGAAGATGTACAGGGACCCTTTGCACAGTTCCAGTCTGGGATAAGGTGAGAAGGCACTGATTTGGGCCCACATATAAGCCCTCGATCTTAGTTGTGCCAAAATCACCTTGGGCTAGATTCAAAGATTGATTCTAAAGTGAGTATGTATTATGGAGAAAAGGCTAAGTATAGAATTCCGCAAAGTTAGTTTCACAAAATCTAAAATAATAGCATGTAACATTGAGTATATACTCACTCCACAGCTATCTCAACACAGAGAAAGTCCAACAATAGTCATTTCCTTAAGGCATAGCATCTGCATTATTAATATAGATGAGAGAGTTTAGGCTGAATCTATCTCATTGCTCATACAAAGTGACACAGGAAATAAAACTATATAGGAGAGGATTTGTTGATGGTCAAAAACCTCTAAACCTGCCCTCAGGAATACTGAGATTAATAACTACACAAAGAAAACTAACTATTAAGAGTCTGAGGAGTTCCAAACTGGGAAATATGAATGTTCTTCCATAAACATGCCCCGGTATACCTGGACAGAGAGTGCTAAAGATACCCAGATTTCTCAACCTCTAGAAATGGCATGAAGAGGCAGCTAGCATGGGAATATCAATGCTGCTAGTCACACATCCTACAACCTAGAAACAGGAGTTGCTTTTGAGTGACCTATATATTAAGTGGCTGGGTGCCAGAAGTAGTATAAACCATGGCTTATCCCATCTGCTTAATAAACCTTGCCAAAGATCTGCTCAAACAGTAAATATTTCAATCATTGAAGTCATCTACCTGCAGAGATATGTAAACACCAAAGAGTGTACTAAGTACTTTCCATACAATTGCCTTAATTTCCTCAACAACCTTAGGAGAAAGTAAACTTAAGCACAATGTAATTATTTAGTTTAGTGTAAAGAGCTAGATAATGGTAGCAAGCTCAATGAAACCAGAATTCTGGTATCAAACACCAGATTATAATATTTCTGTGTATCACCTCTCTATATACCAATATCAACTCCGAGGAACACTGGTAAATCTGAATGTTGCACTGTATCTGATGCCTCAAAGAACCCAATAAACAAAAAGACATCACAGATCACAGATCCTAGAGGGAGCAAAACACCACCACCATGAAGCCTCATCAATAAAGAAGAAAAATGCAGGCAGGGATATGAAATAATAAAATGCAGACCATAAATTACACCCAACATATTCTAAAATCTCAATGAAGGCAATAATTGGTTCTTTGAAAAATTAAATAAGATAAATAATTAGCAAGACTCAAAAAGACAGTAAAAGAAAATAAATCAGAAATAAAAGGAAAGATGTCATTATAGATACTACAGATCTTCAAAAGGTAATTAGAGATTACTTTGAGAACCTTCAAGACACAGAACAAGAGAACATGAAAGAAATGGATAAATTCTTGGACTTCTGTAACCTCCCAAGGCTGAAACACGATTATGTGGAATACCTAAATAGGCCTTTCCAGATTATTTCACTAGTGAATTCTTCCAAACACTTTTATTCAGGCTCTTCCACTAAACTGAAGAGACATAAAATACTCCCAATTTATATGAAGTTAGCATCATCCTGATACCAATAGTAAACAAAGATATCATAAAAAAGAGAGTCCCAGGCAATATCCTTGATTAACACAGATGTAAAGATTATCAATAAAAAGTAGCAAATAGGATCCAGTAGCTCACCAAGAAGGATATATATCACAATCAAGTAAGATCTGGCACAAGACAAGATTGCCCCTTCTCGTCACGTCTATTCAATATAGTACTGAAGTACAGGCCATAGCAATTAGTCAAGAAAAATATTTCAATGGCATCCAGATAAAAAAGAAAAGAGCAAATCTCTCATTATTTGTAGATGACTTGAAAATAGATTGAGAAAATCCTAAAGACTCTACAAAAAGCTACTAAAAGTTAATTGCATAGTCAAGTATCAAGCTGCAAAACTAATATGTGAGATCCATGGCTTAATATATAAATATATATAACAAGAGAGATTATATATTTTAAAATATTCCATTCACAGCTGTGCTCGAAAAATTAAGTGCCTTGAGTCAAATAAAGAGGTGAAAGACCAACAGAAAAAAAATATAAAACTGTTTTAAGAAATTAAATAGGGCACAAGGAAATGGAAACACATACCCTGTCATGGATTGAAAAAAATTAACATCATTAAAATGGCATCACATCTTAAAGCACTGTACAGATTTAATCCCTACATGGATACGAATGCATGACATTTGTCAAAGAAATAGATTAGACACTCCTGAAGTTCACATGGAATAAATAATAAACCTCCATGAATACCTAAAGCAATCCTTGGAAAAAAGAAGATGGGAGGAATAAATTTCTCCAACTTCAAACTAAATTATAAAGCAGTAATCATTAAAATAGCATAGTATTTTAAAAAAAGACAAACTCTCAGATCAATGGAATAGACTTGAATATTCTAAGACTGACCATCAATTAATCTTTGACAAAGGGGTAAGAAATACAAAGTGTATTTAAGAAAGCCTTTTCAACAAGTGGTGCTGGGAAATCTGCTCAACTACTTGCAAAACTACTGTACCCACAACTCTCCTTAGCACCATGCTCAACGGTCATATGAAAATAAATTAAAGACCTTGATCTCAGACCTGAAACCATAAGGTACGTAGAGGAAAATGGGGATGTGGGAGGACAAATTTGGTGATGGGTATTTCCCTGATTCAATGTTCATATGTACCTAAAATACTACCATGAAAGATATGTAAGCCAATATGATCAAAATAAAAATTTTAAAAATTAAATAAAAGAACAATAACAACACTGTCGGTCTTATAGGCAGGCAGGAGGGCAACTGGGAACATTGGTAGTGGGAAATGTGCACTAGTGAGAGTGTTGTACATTGCATGATTGAACCAATAATGAGAAGCTTTATGGGCTGGAGAAACAGCACAGTGTTAGGGCATTTGCCTTGCAAGCAGCTGATCCAGGACAGACGGTGGTTCGAATCCCAGCATCCCATATGGTTTGCTGAGCCTGCCAGGAGCTATTTCTGAGCGCAGAGCCAGGAGTAACCCCTGAGTGCCACTGGGTACTACTCGAAAACCAAAAATAATAAAATAAAATAATGAGCTTTATTTCTATACCAAAAAATGTATTATGAACAACTTTGCATCCATGTGTTTAAATAAGACTTTTAAAAATAAAAATTATATTAAAAAAAAAAAGAACAATTTATCATCTGGAAATACAAGAGCTGCTTAACTACAAAAAAAAAAAGCAGGAAAGTGCAGTTAGGGCAGAAAATAATATTTAGAAATGGTCACTCTGGAAAAGAACTAGGTGCTTAAAGGAGGTAAAATGATATGTATGATACCCATTCAGTAACCGCATTGCAATCCATGGGTAAAGAGGAGGGAGGGTGCCCCATTAGAGGAAAGAATGAGGAAAGAAAATGGGACATTGGTAGTGGGAAATATATACTGATGAAAGGATGGGTGTTGGACATTGTATATCAGAAACTCAATCATAAATGACTTTGCAACTGTATCTCACTGTGATTCAATTAAATTTTATTTTTAAAAAATAAAATCTACTCTGAGAAATAAAAAAAAATGATCTGACTTAAAGACGAAACCCAAAGCCATTGACAACAGAATCGATACCCAGTCGACAAGACAACAAGCTAGACATAGAGAGGACCACTTATGCTAGGAGCCCAGGGGGCAATGGACTGGGATATGGAATGCATGCTGAGAAAGGGGTGGAGGGAGGACAACACTGGTGTTGGGATAGCCCCTGATTCAATGTCACTATGTACTTAAAATATCACTGTGAAAGATTTATAATTCACTTTGGTCAAAATAAAAATTATTTAAAAAAAATAAAATCTACTCTGAAGTTGCTATCAATTTTTCTATGTGCCAAAGCTACTGTGTGAGCTGAAAATATAAACATAACCAAGTCCATGCACAGCTCTTAAGAGCTCACTGTCATAACTTCAGATAAGTAATCTGTCACAATAATTGTATATGGACATGATGGACAATGTCACAATGATGGACAAGAGGAATGCACAAGCATCAAGACCTTATATAGGAGGGCACCTATCTTGACCTCAAGAAGTAGGGAAGGTATCTTGGAACAGATGTTTCTGGCATTACATCTTGAAAATTAAGTAAGAGCTAGCTAGCCAGATCTAAGAAATACCACATTTTAATTTTTCTAAAGCTTTTAAACTTTTCCTTGTACCAAGTCAAATCCCTAGGAAGCTCTACGTGAGGATGATATCATTTTGGCTTTCCACAGAAAAACTCACACTAAACTACAATATCACATTGTTTATGCCTCTGGCTTTCAGCCAGAGCTGATATAAGAAGCAGTCATATGAATCACATTTGCATTGTTTGTAAAACTGCTAGCAAAGACACTATCCATTATGTTGTTCCATGTCCCTTATCTAGGGACTCATGATGAATGCCTCCCAAGCACTAAACTAAAGGAAAAAAATACAAATAGCAGCCTATCTCCCAATAGGCTGCCATTCTTCTTTGCAGTGAGCATGGAGGGCAATGCATTCTGTAAGATTCTGCTGTTGCTCTTTCTACCAGGAAACTAAGAACTGGGAACACTATTATTAAGAATTACCCTTTGTCTGATTTCTAGTTATAAGAATCCAGTTTACCTTGGATATTTTGCTTTTAATATTGATATTGCTTTTAGTAGATGTATCCCTTTGTATGTTCTCTAATTAGACTTTTGTAATGAGACTACAAGAGTGTCATGATAAGTTTTGCATGCTCAGACACTCAAATTCCACTTTGCTCTCCCAACACCTAGCACCTACAATTTCCCATCATTTGTTTCTTCAAACATCATGCAAATAAAGAATAAGGCAAGATCTAAAGTCAAATATTAAAGGTCCATTTATGAACTTACCTACCACCTGTGGAACAGAATCTGGCTGATTTTTTAACCCTCAAAAGGAAGCTGTCCTTCATCCCTCTACAGATATAAACTTTTCCATGACCTCAAAATAATGATGAAGAGATAATCCTTGGATATTCCAAGCATCAGAAGAACCTAATAATGGGGCTGGAGAGATAGCCTGGAGGTAAGGTATCTGCCTCCAGGCAGAAGGTGGTTCGAATCCTGGCATCCCATATGGTCCCCCGCTGCCAGGTGTGACCCAAAAACCAAAAACCAAAAACCAAAAAAAAAAAAAAAAGAACTTAATAAAAAGAATTTGGGATAACTTTGGTGAATGGGGTATTATCCATCTGACAGAATTTGTGCATATACACAGTTTTAATTACAGTCTTAATTCCTGCCTTCTCTCACTGAACACATTTTATACAGTCTTTTGTATAGTCCTTCCTCCCTTATAGGAATGATATTTTTTCCTTCTCCAGGGATGTTCTGAGCCAAGGTTTTCAATATATTCCTATATCTAGATATGTCTATATCCCTACTGTAAGATGATGCCCAGCTATTAATCCAAAATGAAGGTATTTTTCATCTTCCTCTTTCCTGTAAATCTTTCTTTTGATATATAAAAGCCCACCTGCATTACTCAACCTCCCCCCTCCTGGTGTTGGGAATTGGTATAATGAAGCAAGAGGAGTTCTGGCATTTGGCTTTGGCAGAGACCACAATACACAAACCAAGAGAAGCCACTGACTCCATTACTCTCTCCTGACTGGCTTGGCTTATTATTTCTTTACTGCTACCCTGCTGCTTCAGATCAACCTGTGTGGGGTTTAGAAACATGGTACCTTGAGTGATTTCACAATCTCTGGGATTTCATTTTACACCCTTCCCTGTTCATTGTACATTCTAACCAGGGTTTGCATCAATAGATGGGTGATATACCCTAAATATAATCTAATTTCCTTGCATTCAATATACACAGTCCCCAAGAACCTGTTCTTTGCCATCAGCCCCCCTGATTTCTGGTACTTTATTGAGGATATAGTATGCACTATAGAAATCTGTTCGGTTTAAATGAGCAGCACTAAGCAAATTCGCTTGGCATGATTTTAATTGGCTATGGATTACTCCTTATTTTAGTGTTTGGGCTTAGAAAAAATGAACCACTAGAAATTCATACAATGTATTCAAGTGAAGAATTTAATTCTAGTTTGTGAGAATAAAGCTGCTGACTTTCAGTATTTTTATTGAGCTATTCTGATGTTCAGTGAAAAAATATTTGGATAAAAGACAGAGCATTTGAAAATGGCATTAATAAAATCTCTTGTGATACCAAGCTTAAAGATTGTTTTAATTTATAAAATTAAATACCATTAATTTGAAAACAAATTAGCATATTAAACAAATGTTCTGGCTTCCTGCCAGTGGCCCTTTTCCAACTTCATTGAAATCAACTAACCTAGTGACACAAAGGCTTTCAAGATGTAGCAAACCCATTTCCAGGTCCCCATCCCCATTACCAGAGAAAAGTATTTACCAATCCCACGCATGTACTCTATTATTAAAAAAAGACCTTAAAAAGTGTCTAGTCTCAGACCCTCAGATAACTGGAATGGACTTTAATATTCTAAGACTGACACACCATATACAAACTGGAGCAAGAAAGTCTCATCAACAAGTGGTGCTGGGAAAACTGGTTGACTACATACAACAACAACAAATATGAAATCAGAACTCTCCTTAACATCATGCTCAATAATCAATTCAAAATGGGTTAAAGATAATTGATCTCAGACCTAAAATTATAGAGGGAAATGTAGGCAAAACGCTCCATGACACTGAAGCTAAAGGTATCTTCAAAGGTGAAACACCACTTGCCAAGCAAGTGGAATATAGACATTATTTTTTAAAAAATGATAAAAAAGGATTGCATTAAATTGAGAAACTACTATTGGGAACAGAGCAATAGCACAGCAGTAGGGCATTTGCCTTGCCCACAGCTAATCCATGACAGAGCTGGGTTCAATCCCCAGCATCCCATATGGTCCCCTGATCCAGGAGCTCAGAGCGTAGAGCTAGGAGTAAACCCCTGAGTGTCACCATGTGTGGCCCAAGAAAACAAAAATAAAAACAAAACAAAACAAAAAAAAACTGAGAAGGCTACTGCACCTCAAAAGAAACAGGGACTGGGATACAAAGACTACTCATGGTATAAGTGAAACGATTCACCCCAAAACCTATTAGATAAGAGGTTTATGTCTAAGATATACAAGGCACTGGTAGAAATTAGCAAGAAAAAAATCTAATGCCATGCAAAGATGGGAAATAAATAAACAGACTTTTCAAAGAAGAAATTCAGATGGGGAGGAGGGAGATTTGGGACATTGGTGATGGGAATATTGCACTGGTGAAGGGGATGTTCTTTACAAGACTGAAAACCAATGACAATCATATTTGTAACCACGTTGTTTAAATAAAGATATTAATAAAAAATGAAGTTCAGATGGCCAAACGCACATGATAAAATGCTCCACATCATTAAGTTTCAGAGAAATGCAAATTAAAACAGCAATGAGGTATATCATCTCACACTAGAGAGACTGCACACATCACAAAGAACAAGAACAACCAGTACTGGTGCAGATGAGAAAGAGATTTTCATTTCCTGCTGGTGGGAATGTCAACTTTTGGAATAGTGCTATTCCTCAAAAATATATAAATTATGCTCCCATGTGATCCAGAAAAACCAGTCCTAGAACCTAGGAACAAAACTACAATGCAGAAAAGTCCTCTGCATTCCTTTGTTCATCATAGCACAATTTACAATAGCAAGAACCTAAAGAAAAAACTAGTGGCTAAGAATAGATGAGTAGCCAAATAAACTGTGGTACATCTACACAATGAAATACTATGCAGCTGTTAGAAAACAATGAAGTCATAAATTTGTTTATACATAGATGGATATGGAGATTATTATATACAATGAAATGAGTCAGAGGTAATTGTTTATACATAGAATAATCTTACTCATTTGTGAGATATAAGAAAACATAAAAAATAGTGTGGTAATAATATCAAGAGACAATAGAGATGAGGGACCAGAGGACAAGATCATTGTCCTCTTGAAGGACCATGCCATTAAACACTGCTACAAATAGTGAAGGAGTGCAATTAGACAAAGGGCTACTATGACAATGATAGT
>PVKC010016327.1:0-20879 GCA_004027635.1 Crocidura indochinensis
ACACTCCACAAGTGATCTCTGAGCATATTTGGATGTGGCCCACTGACTTCCCTCCCTTAAATATAAATCAAACTGTTCTCCCTTAATTAAAAACGAGGCTTTAAAATTTGCAGCCTAAAAGTTAATAATGCTTTATGAGGGGTAAAGGAGGGAGATTGTGGTATGCATGCTGGGAACAGGGGTGGAGGGAAGACAACACTGGTGGTGGGAATGCCCCTTATTCATTGTCACTATGTGCCTTAAATATTACTATGAAAGAATTGTAATTTACTTTTAAAATTGTAGTTCACTTTTATTCACAATAAAAATTATTTAAAAACAAGTTAATCATGCTAAAACAATAAAATCCTACTGCTTCTCTCCCAGACTCTTTGGTAGTCTGTTAGCAGAAGATCCCCAACTCTGACCCCCTCAACTCCTCCCATCTCACCAGTCCTAGTCATGAATGAGTGCATTTCCATTCATGTCGGCTAGGCTGGCGTCCAGACTGGCAATGTCTGCTGGGAGCTCTACTGCCTAGAATATGGCATCCAGCTTGATGGCCAGATGCCCAATGACAAGTCCATTTAGGGAGGAGATGACTCCTTCAACGCCTTCTTCAGTGAAGCAGGTGCTGGCAAGCATAAGCCCTGGGTTATGTTTAAAGACCTGGAAGTCACTGTCATTGATAAAAATTCTCACTGGCACAAACTGCCAGCTCTTCCACCTGAACAACTCATCACAGGCAAGAAGATGCTGCCAATAACTCTGTCAGTAGGTGTTACACTATTGACAAGGAGATTATTGACCTCATCTTGGACCAAATTTTCAGGCTAACTGACCAGTGCAAAGATTTTTATGGCTTCTTGATGCTCCACAGCTTTGGTGGGGGAACTGGTTCTGGGTTCACCTCTGGCTGATGGAATGTTGATGGAATGTCCTTGTCTATGGCACTAAGTCCAAGCTCAAGTTCTCCATATACTCAGCCCCTCAGGTTTTCATTGCTGTGATTGAGTCTTAAAAGTCCATTCTTACCACCCACATTACTCTGGAGCTCTCTGATTATGCCTTCACGGGAACAATAAGACCATTTATCACATCCATTGTAGAAACCTTGATATTGAGTACCCATCCCACACTAGCCTGAACTACATTATTAGCCAGATTGTGTCCTCCATCACTGATTCCTTCCGATTTGATGGGGCCCTGAATACCAATCTTCGAGACATAATTTCAGACCAACCTGGTACCCACATATGTCCCTATTACCTATGCTAAAAAAGCTTACTATGAACAACTCACTATTACAGAAGAGATCACCAAGGCATACTTGGAGTCAGCCAATCAGATGGTGAGGCCTGACCCTCTCCATGGTAAATACATGCCTTGCTACCTGTTATACCATGGTGATGTGGTCCCCAAAGATGACATGCTGCCATTGCCATCATCAAGACCAAATGTACCATCTAGTTTGTGGAGTGAGTCCCACTGATTTCAAATTAATATTAATTACCAGTTAATATTAATTACCAGTGTTTCACTGCGGCTCCTGGTGGAGACCTAACCAAATTACAGTGAGCTGTGTGGTGCTGAGCAATACCACAGTCATTGCTGAGGCCTGGGATTGCCTAGACCTCAAGTTTGATTTGATATATACCAAGCATCTCTTTGTTCACTGGTATGTAGGTGAGAGCATAGAGTAGGGGGAAGAGAAGAGGAAGAGAATTCTTGTGAGAAGAATTAGGTAGATGTTGGAGGTGAAGAGTACTAATCTGTCTATTGCAATTTTACACTCCTGTTATCTTGGAATTGTCTTATTTTTGTTGTCCACCAACTCTATCCTGTTTGTTAAAGTATAGTTTTAAGTGTTAAAAATTAAAATCCTGGGGCCAGAGAGATAACATGGAGGTAAGGCGTTTGTCTTTTTTTTTTTTTTTTTTGGTTTTTGGGTCACACCCAGCAGAGCTCAGGGGTTACTCCTGGCTCCATGCTCAGAAAATCTCCCCTGGAGGGCACAGGGGACCATATGGGATGCCAGGATTCGAACCACCATCCTTCTGCATGAAAGGCAAATATCTTACCTCCATGCTATCTCTCCGGCCCCAAAGGCGTTTGTCTTTCATGAAGAAGGTCGATGGTTTGAATACCAGCATCCCATATGGTCTCCTGAGCCTGCCAGAAGTGATTTCTAAGCATAGAGCCAAGAGTAACCCCTGAGTGCTGCTGAGTATGACCCAAAAACAAAAACAAAATTAAAATCCTGAGGGTGTGGAGAAATAGTATAATGGATAAAGTGTTTGCCTTGTATTTGGCGAAGCAAGGGAAATAATCCCCAGCACCACATAGGGCCCCCAAAATCCCATCAGGAGTAATCTCTGAGTAAACCAAAAATAAGCCCAGAACAAGGCCAGATAGATGTAGTCCCTACCCCCCATACAAAACAACAACAAAGGTGAAATCCTAAGATTCAAATGGGACAAATCTATCAGATATGCCTCTCGATCTATGTCACACTTGGAGTAAGGAATCAAAGGGAAAAAATCTCACAGTATGCCAAGGAAGCTGGCAAAGAGAGAGAAAAATTGCAACAGAGACCAACATAAAATAAATGGCCTAAGGCCAAAGAAATAGTACTATGGGTAAAGAGCTTGCCTTGTTTGCACCCAACCTGAGTTTGATTCCCAAAACTCCATGTGATTTTTTAAGTCCTACCAGGAATGAGACCTGAATGAGCCCTGAGCACAGTTGAATATTGCTCAAAAATGAATTTTAAAAAAAGTGGTTTTTAACGCCTCACATGCTCAAGATCCCAAGTTCAATTCCTGGTACCACATGGACTAATGCACCTGAGCATCATGGGATAGTACTGATGGCTCCAGCACTGCATTAAAAAGCTTGAACTGTGAACCATCAGGCCTGAACATCCAGACCATGGTTTGTTATGAATGACTCTTGGGGAGGCAAAAATAAATGAATAAATAACACATAAAACCTAACAACAACCACAAGAAGGTGGAATGTAACTGTTATTGAGGGCTGAACAGATATGCCTCACTACCATTGCATGTGTTTATTTTGAAACTGCTAAAATAAGTAATGGTTTCCAAAGACCACTTCCATTTTCTCTGATCTTACTTGTTAAAATTTAATCGCGTCAAATGTAAGGATTTAGGAAACTGGCCTGAAAAAGGGTGGGGAGGAAAGGAGTGTATAGTGAGTTATGTTTGGCAATACTTATGTTGCCACAAAGCACGGAAGAGGAACTGTAGGAGAACAAGGGGTCAAGGTCTGGTTCCTATTCCTCAGGAGCATGTGGCATGAATGAACACAGGGCTCAGTGTCCCTCCTCTTCCATATATATAGAGAGAGACCTCTTCTATATCTAACTCTGATCACATTTGGTCTTTCTTCTCTGTACTCATATATGCAAAAGAGCAGGTACATCTATAGGTGTTCAGGGTCTCTTTTGTACCTGATTCCACCGATGAGTTTAGAGAACACATATGGCTTGGAACTAAAAGGCATTTTTCTGGATAACAACAGAAAATGAAAACAGCAGCAGCATCCCATCCAAGCATTCATGACTTTGAATAATAAACCTAAAATAAGCCTTTCTTAGTCAATCTCAAAGTTAATAACCTCAATTAATAATCTCTAGGGACTGGAGCAGTGGCACAAGCAGTAAGGCTCTTGCCTTACATGCACTGATCTAGGACAGACTGCAGTTTGATCCCCCGGCATCCTATATGGCCTCCCAAGCCAAGAGTGATTTCTGAGCACATAGCCAGGAGTAACCCCTGAGCATCAATGAGTGTAGCCCCAAAATTAAAAACAAACAAACAAAACCTCTATTAGCATGTGTCACTTAAGAGACTGGTACTATATTCTAAGAAAAGAAGAATTAGATGATTTTGCCATTGTGGTTACCATAGGGTGAAATTACCCAAACCGAGATGGTATAGACCCTGTAGCCTGAATCATATGATACAGCTTGCAAGGACCACTGTTAAATATGTGATTTGCTATTGATCAAAAAAGATATTAAAGGCAGAGGAGAGAGCTTAGTGGGCTGGAATATACGATTTGTAGGCAAGAGACCTGGGTTTGATCCCTGGCATCACACTTTCTCATGAATACTGACTGAGCTACAAGTAGTCCCTGAACATAGATGCAACCCAAAAGCCAAAATCAAAGCAAAACAAAAAGAAGTATTAATAAATATACTGCATATATATGCATGTATAGACATATATATGCATTTCAGCAGAGTCCATGAAATCCACAATACACAAACTATTTGCAATCTAATGAAGAAGTTATGAATAAAGATCTGTCTACAGACAACAAATGACAAGATAAACCAGAGAAGACTTGATGTCAAGTTGATAGATATTTGTCAACTATATATCTAATAGTTTAGATATAACAAATAATGTTATTCCTAAACTTAAATAATAAGCCAATACACCATTTTTCAAACAGACAAAATCTTTGAATAGTCGATCCCCCGGATCCCCATATGGTTCCCCGTGTCTACCAGGAGTGACTTCTGAGCGAATAGCCAGGAGTAACCCCTGAGCGTCACCAGGTGTTACCCAAAAACCAAAAAAAAAAAATCTTTGAATAGGCACTTTACTAAATATATGCATATGGTCTATAAACTTATAAAGAGATGTTTCACATTAGTCATTACGGAAATACAAATGAAAACTATTATGAGATACTACTAGTACAGTGGTAAAAACAATTAAGAATGTATCAAATGAAATATTGGCAATATTAAGTGCTAATGAGAATGCAACAGGACTAGAACTCTGACAACATGCTGGTGAAACCAAAAATTAGTATTCTAAAATAATCATAGAACGATTATTTATAAAGTTAAACATTCACATGATGTAAGCTACCAAGCTCACTTCTAGGTACTTTTACAACTGAAATAAAAAATCATATCCACCGCCGCAAATAATTATAGTGACTTTATCTGCAATTGTCAAGAACATTGCCCCTCAAATAGAGGGGCAGTATTATATTTTATCCATCCTCATATATTATCCATATGATGAGGCATTACAACTCAGTGATAAAAAAGAATAAAATACTGAGCCAGGAAGCTAAGCATAAAAAGCTAAAGCACATTTCTTGCAAGCATAGGTTCCTGAAATTGATGCTCTCAGCACCACATAGCCACTCAATGTGCCATGAGTACCACCACTGTGACCTGGTGTCTCCCAAACCAGTGAGCCTGATCACCTCTGCACTACCGACTCCTAAAACCAAACCACTGATGCTGTTGGGCAAGTATCATTGAGTCACCAGGAATATGAACATTGCTTGGAAGCCCCAAAAAGAATATGAATTACCTTATTTTTTGTTCTATAAGACGCACCCGACCATAATACATACATAGCTTTTAGATGATCTGCTCCCCAGTATTCATATTTTATCTCCATGTGGCATTTGCTCCATAAGTAGCACTTTTGGGGGAAAAACATGTGTCTTATGGTACAAAAAATATGGTACTGATAGAGAAAAAAAACTTAGATGAATCTCAAAACTATTAATCCTACTACTCTGTGACATTCTGGGAAAATCTAAACAACAGAGAAAAAAATAGGATTAATTACAAAGTACACCAGGAGATGATTATGATGGTGGACATGTGCCAAAATACGCAGACGGTACACCAAAATGGGAGGCAATTGTAAATGCATACAAAATTATACATTAATAGAAAAATTAAAAACACTAGAAAACATCAATTTTTTAAAAAGGATTTGGAAAAAAATTGTAATCTTAGCAGAATAATTGTGAGGTTAACCACATCAGGTTTTATGTACACCTCACTCCCAGGACACTTTCAATATTCCACTCAAATTCTAATGTCACATGAGATAAAAATCAGTTTTTTTAAAAGGAACATAGTATCATCATTTTCCTTATTTTTTCCCTCCTTCTTTAAGCCTACTGCTTATATAACACAAAGTGCCATCACATCTTTTTTTTTCCTCATACTCCCTTTTTTGGCTTGATATTTTAAAAGTTTCCTATTGATTCATTTTATTAACTTGTATGCCATGGTCATGAGAAGTCTGATACAGATATGAGCATACTTTTGTCACTTCTGATGATTCTGGAAGGATTCAATGACTATAAAGTACCTAACTTGGGCAGACACAAGTTTAAAATCTAAAACACAACTGCATCACCAAAATAGCACTTCATTAAATGATTGGATCATTCATTAAATGACTACCTAGCCAAATGAGAACTGAGAAAATTCTACTTTCAAAGGACAGGCCACTGAGGGGAGGAGGGAAACTCAAATTATCGCCAGATACCTTCTGAGTTTGTCAGCCAGAACATCTGAGCACTGCCCCCTTCAGAAAGACTGTGTATCTTAATTCACTTCAGTGAGTTTCTGGAAAAATAAACAAAGGAGCCGGCATCCATGTCACCCATTTTCCTATCAGAGTATGAGTTTCAGAAGAAAAGTGACCAACAACTAAGATTTGATGACCAGTAACTGCAGTAAGTCCTAATTTGGGCCTGAATGTAAAGCAGAAAGCCCTCAGTTTGTTGAGAATTCAGAAGCTAATCAAAAGGGGTCTTTGGGTGGGGGTAGGGTGGATCCTGGGCAGTAAAAAGAATATGTGTTATATCAGTTAAGTTTAACTTTAGGCCTAAGCTAACTTGTCCCATTGTATTTTCAACTACAATATGGCTCTTCTGGCCTTTAAAATATAGGAGAGTAAAATCTTGATAAAGTCCTATGGATAAATGCTGTAAATTGAAGATCTCTTCTTTGACAGGAAAACAAACAAACAAAAAAACCCAAAAACCTGCTATCAAGTTAAAAAAAAGGACCTAAACAATATTCTCACCACATAAGCCCTTTGTGCTTAATGAAATTACTCTGATAAGCCCCTCATTCCGTATGTTTTGTTCTTGGTACCTATGCTGGGGTTTGGGGACAGTGCTTTCAAATTGTTGCAAATGCAGCTTGACCTTAAAATGATAAAGATAAAACAAAGAGTAAAGGAAGGGCAGGGGTGAGGCTCAGTGGTAGGGAACAAGTTTCCCAGATCTGAAGCCCTATTTAATCCCAAACAATTGCCAGAAAGAAAAGGGAGGGAAGGGGAAAAAGAGGGAAAGAGAAAGGAAAGGGAGAGAAGGAAAGAGGGAAAGAGAAAGAACATAAGGAAGAAAGGAAAGAATGAAAGAGTAATTATGAGAGGGAGGAAGGAAAGAAGGAAGGAAGGAAGGAAGGAAGGAAGGAAGGAAGGAAGGAAGGAAGGAAGGAAGGAAGGAAGGAAGGAAGGAAGGAAGGAAGGAAGGAAGGAAGGGAGGGAGGAAGGAAGGGAGGAAGGAAGGAAGAGAGGAAGGAAGGAAGGAAGAGAGGAAGGAAGGAAGGAAGAGAGGAAGGAAGGAAGGAAGAGTGGAAGGAAGGAAGGAAGGGAGAAAATTAGACAAACTAGAACAAAAACATAAAGAACAATCAGTGAGACATAAGAACCAATCACAATGTATGAACCTTCTGTAGCTCAAAAATCTCACAAATATATGAAAGCAAAATATCTGGAGACAACTAGTAATGTTTTGACAGATACCTTACGGTGTAGGGATGAATTATTGTTGATTTTGCTCACAATGCTAAATAATAGTATAACTACATAAGAAAAATAGCATCTTTTTCCAGAAATGAAAATTGGAATTTTTAGAAAGAAAACTGCATTGTACCCAAGTTGACTTTAAAACATTTCAACAAGAAAGAAATAAATGAAAAACAAATATGGAAAATACAAATCACTGTCAAATGTTTATGATGGCTCATTTTGCCACTGCTTCCACTTTTCCAAATGCCCAAACATCTGTATTAAAATGCTTTTAGGAAAATAAGTAAACCTTTTAAATAATATAAATAAATGAGTATAAATGAAAACAGTCCCTGTACTGACATTTCTTTCATGACTATCTTTCAATAATTATATTTGAGCACTAGACTACTATTACCAATCATTGCTTTGGAAAAAAAAGCAATATTTTATATGTGTGTCAAGTCTATATAAATGGCTTATACATAAATAAAATGTCTAAAATATTTTATTAAATATCTAGATATTATATTTCTATCTAAATCCCACAAAGAAGACAAAGCTCAGGAAATCAGCTAAAGAGTTAAGTTCTTTGAAAAAGTCCTTTGAATAATTCACAAAGGATTTTAGAGGTCACTGCTTAAATTGACAGATACCAAGTCATTGAAGAATATAAAGGGGGAAAGGGCATAAAGACTAATCTAATGGGGAACAAAATGAGGTAAGTGAAAAGAAATTAAGGCAAAACAATAAAGCCCCAGTAACAGAAGCCATCTTTAAAGATTAGAAATGGTCTTGGCTGGAATATCAGCTGCTATTTTTACTCAGTCCAGGAGATTTGGGACATCACTCAGAATTCCGTTTGTCCTCTGTAAAGTGGAAACAATCAAAGCATCTTTCTCCCAGGGAAGAGGTTTTTCTGGGGTAATGAGATATATAAATAGCATGCTTCCACACTGCCCATTCATGATGCTTAAATTATGCTCTTTTGTTTTGAGGCTAAGACTAAAGAGGAAAGGGTCTAAGACCATGCAGACTGACTCCTGAAAAATCCACTAATTAGTCAACCACCCCTGACCTTTTCAGGCCCAGGAAGGAGGGGTGTGAGGTGAACCAAAGCCTCTGCCTTTGCCTGGAATCCACCTGCTTTCCCAGGATTGTTTACTTGATGTCCTTTTCAGAGGTCTGCTTCATAACTAGCTCTTCCTTCTTCTCCCTGGCCCTCTCCATTTGGGAACAAGTCTCCAGACAGCTAATCTAACTGGTCAATCTATGCTCAATTATTAATGGAATCCCAGAGACTAATATGTAACAAGTATATAGTCCAATAGTAGCTTGTTGGAGGAGGCACAAGGCCATTGTGAGTTATGTGAGACTGGGTGGGAATTCTGGTCACAAAACAGGCCAACTTCCTCACATCAATTCTAAACCACAGTTTTAGTAGTTATGCCAGCAAAAGTAATTCATCTATAAACACAATCAAATCAACAAGGATAGACCCCAAAATGTGTCTTAACAAAACCAAGAGAAAAGATTATAGAAGTGGTGTGTTTATTATGAGCCTGGTGTCCTTGGCAAGCCAACTTTATAAGATTGCTCTGTGTCTCAATTTTTCTATCTGCAAAGTGGAGGTTGAGGTCAGGATTAAAATATGTAATCTGGGGCCAGAGAGATAGCATGGAGGTAAGGCTTTGCATGCAGAAGTTCGGTGGTTTGAATCCCAGCATCCCATATGGTCCCCTGAGCCTGCCAGGAGTGATTTCTGAGCATAGAGCCAGGAGTAACCCCTGGGTACTATTGGGTGTGACCCCAAAACCAAAAATATAAAATAAAATAAAATATATAATCTATGTCAAGCACTCAAAACAATGACTACCACGCAATACTTGCTCAACAATTGTTAGCCATTGTTAGTTACTTTCAGGGTTGGATTAAATACAGGTCACAGAAGATGCTCTAAAAAGTTAAGTCAAATTTTTTTTTCTATAGGTGGTTTCTATTTGTGCTTCCAATGTAATCTGGTCTTCAGTGGAGTACATGGGAATCAGACTTCAGTACAAGTGTCAGATCCACTTCCTATTAACGGAGTCTTTTGAACAAGTTGCTTAACGTCTCTAAGTATCACAGTCTTAACTGTAAAATAAATGCAACAATACCTCTCTGTAGTGCTAATGAATAGATGTTACGTGACAGTATATATAACATGTGCAGCTCTGTGAACCCACAGGAATATCACAAGACCCCAACGATGCTGACTTTAATGACCATCTTTTGTTTTCCCGCCTTTATAACTTCAATCTTAGCAGTTTAAGCAAGACTTGACAATTCATTATAGTGAATGGCAAAGCGCCTATCATCAATAGATCAAATCATGCTAATCTTATGATCAGTCCAATGAGCTTAAGGCAGTTAGATAGGTTACAATGATATCATAGATTTAACTATCTCCAGAATCCCAAAGAAATAGTCATGAAAGCAGAACTTTAATTTCTCTGGTTACTTAAATTGCTTCGTCCTTCCTTCTATTTCCCCTGTAAAGTGCTATTAGGACTACAAAATACCTACAAACCTCTATCTACCTTTCTACTTCACAGTATTTTATTTATTTGAGGTGCACTAGAGCCAAAGCAACATGTTCAGGGGCTTGCTAGGTCTGAATTCCCAGGTCACTCCTGGTGGTACTTGGAGTCAAGCTTCTGTCAATTTCTGTTATTGGGACTTTATTGTTATGCTCTGTCAGAAATTTGAACTGGGATCAGCAGCATGCAAGGAAAGTACCTTAACTTCATGTACTATATCTCTGCCTATGCCCCATTTAGTTTTTAATGGTATTTAGAGGTTAAGAAGCTATTCTGGAATCAAGGAAAAAATGTGGGAATGCTAGTCCAACCTTTATGGAAAGCGATATGGAGATTCCTCCAAAACCTGAAAATTGAGCTCCCATGCGATCCAGCTATACTACTCCTAAGGATATACCCTAGGAACAGAAAAATATAATACAAAAATCCCTTCCTCACACCTTTATTCATTCTTGCACTATTTACAATCGCCAGACTCTGGAAACAACCAAGACGCCCTTCAACAGATGAATGGCTAAAGAAACTGTGGTACATATACAATATTATGCAGCCGTCAGGAGAGATTAAGTCATGACATTTTCCTATACATGGATGTACATGGAATCTATTATGTTGAGTGAAATAAGTCAGAGGGAGAGAGATAGACACAGAATAGTCTCATTTATCTATGGGTTTTAAGAAAAATAAAAGACATTTTTGCAATAATCCTCAGAGATAAAGAAAGGAGGGCTGGAATGTCCAGCTCACGACATGAAGCTCACCACAAAGAGTGGTGAGTGCAGTTAGAGAAATAACTACACTGAGAACTATAATAGCAATGTGAATGAATGAGGGAAGTTGAAAGCCTGCCTAGAGTACAGGTGGGGGTGGGGTGGGGTGGGGTGGGGAGGAGGGAAATTTGGGTCATTGGTGGTGGGAATATTGCACAGGTGAAGGGTGATGTTCTTTACATGACTGAAACCCAACTACAATCATATTTGTGATCAATGTATTTAAATAAAGATAAAAAAAGAAACGATAAAAGGGGGTGGAGCAGTAACACAAGCAGTAGGGCACTTGCCTTGCATGCCTAACATAGGACGGACTGCGTTTTGATCCCCCAGCATCCCATATGGTCTCCCAAGTCAGGAGCGATTTCTGAACACATAGCCAAGAGTAATCCCTGAGTGTCACTGGGTGTGGTCCAAAAGCAAAGAACAAAACAAAACAAAAGGAATGTACCAAAACAAACAAAAAAATAAGACAAAAGGTAGATTGCCTACCAGAAGTAATCCCTGCTACTCTTTTTGTACATATATTTTTATTCAATTTATTTTCTTTGTATACATATGTGTAGCCACACACTAAGACATAAGTCATCTTACTTGCTCAGTTAATCTAGGTTTAGCACATATAACACCATCACCTTTCCTAGCCATATAAGAATCTCTCAAACACATGCCACATAGGTTATTACCTGTTTGTTCTTTATCCAATGGGTACAAAGATTGTTCTGTCTTTTACTATAATAGCCCTGCAGCATTTCCCATAAACACTCTTACACAACTGTCCAGTTATGACCTTAGAAGTAGTACCAATGGGACAATGAGCATACAATTCTCAAATGTCTTAAGAAACAAAAAACAGTGAGCATTACTAAGTTGGGAGGGGATGGGAGGAATTTTTACTAGTGAAGAAAAACACATTTTGGGCCCAGACAAACAAAACAATTTTCTGTTGACCTCCCTGACTTTCTCTCACTCACCTACCAGGAAGCAGGTTTCACACACTGATAAGAACAACTAAATCCTCCAGTTCAAAATTCAGGGCCAAATTGAATACCTGCTAGACAACAGGTTTCCAGATGAAACTTTGGATTTTCTTTTGGAAACTTAACCTAAAGAATCATCAGAAAGTCGCTAATTAAAGCAAGAAGCTCTCAGAGGGTTCCCATGACCCTGGGACTGTGCTGAGGCCCTATCATCTAGAGAATGCTGCAATAAGAAGGGTCCATTCTGACAAAGAAAAGATACTTATACCTAAATATTATGGAACTCACAACTAGATTTTTAAAATGCAGACAGGACTCAAAATCCCATGTCTACTGCATATATATATACACAGACAAAAGCCAATAATAGTGGAAAGGAGATAATCTAGGAAGAGCAGTCAATGGGTCAAGAGAACTTGCCAAAAATAAGAATTTTACAGGCTACATTGGGTACAGAGGAAATAAGTAGACAGAGAGGTCTGTAAGTCTTGTCACTTACTGTCAGGGTGACACTGGGCAAGTCCCAAAAGCCCTTATGATCAGGTTACTAAGAGGTTCAACTACAGAACCTGATTGACTCTGGTTTGATATTTTTTCTACCTATTCACATTACTTTAATTTCTGATTACGTGATTTTTTTTTAATTTGCTAATCAGTGATTGTCTGCTATATATGAAACACAGTCCTAGAGACACTTTCATTGGTTCATATTATTTTAGTCCTGACTACACCCTTGAAAGGAACCTATTATTCTCACTTAACATGCTCAAATGTACTTGTGGTTGTTAATTTATTGGTATAAGGATAGTTTCTCACTTTATCCTCATGGTACAGAGGTTACTTACTCAGTAAATACTTTATGACTGAATTAATGTCCACACAATGGATATATTAGGCTGCACATTTTTCTAAACCTATAAAGCTTTTTCCATGTTAACTACTTTTTAAAAATATCTCTTAAATTAAAGTCATCCCACAATTCATTTTGGGGGGAAAGGAGGCACACTTTTGGTGATGCTCAAGGCTTAAACATGGTTCTGCACTCAGGGAACCTTAGGAGGTGCTAGGAATAGAACCTGGATTGGCCCCAAGGTTGGCTCTACTCAATGTACAACCTTTCCAACCTAATCAGAATATTTTTTTTGAAAATCAGATTTTATATCAAGATTTAGGGAATGAGTAAACTTAGATTCTGTGAGACACAGCAGTGTAAAAGCCATGGCGTTCTGCTTTAGCCTGCCCTCATAATCCAACAATTAAGGGGTTACATCTACTGCAATAGGAGGCTTCCAGAGGCTTGAGCAATTTTAAATTCTGATGGGTTGATATTGAATAAATATATAGGTGATCATTCCTGGAAATAAGTAACTTATCATCCCATGACTATAGTTTGTCATTCTGTATAGAATTAGCACATTCACTAAGAGCTGAAAAGAATGTATAAAAATCATTGATAGAGATGCCCAAGTTCAGAGCAATGTAAGCAGTAAGCAATGATGAGTGGCATTGCCTTAAATCCAACTTCACATTTAGCACAAACTTCTAAATCTCTTAGACCATGCAGTAAACCACTGTTTTGTGTTCCACTGCACTAATCTCAAGAAAGATTAGTTTGTCTAAGTCTACATTTGTATGGGGCTCCAAAAGAACTTCCAAAGTTTACTCTTGGTTACCAACCTTTGCCCTGACTGGGTAAGGGTGAGAAACCCTTGAGTCTGAATGGATAAAACACTATTTGCAAGTGGTTCTTTTGCTTTCTAGCCAAAGGGATTTCTCCCACCTCCCACCTACTTAAACTCCTTATGCAAAGGCTACCTGGTTTCAGACGTTTCCAGGACCTGCTGCTCCATCCCTCTAATGGCTGCTGGTGAATTGTGCCATATTCCAAAGTTCTTTCCAACTGTTCTGAGCCTCCTGCATCTGAATTCAAAGAAGGAGTGCAGAAGCAGCTGGAAAAGAGAAACCAGAGTGGCATAGTCCAGCAGCAACTTTTGAAGAAGCCAATGGGCTCCTGATTCATCACTTGGGATGAAGGAATGAATGGCTTGCCATGTTGGTTACTGGCAAACAAAAACCAGAAGAAAAATTCAAAGCTGCCATTGGTGGTTTGGAAAGTAGCAAGTGAGAAGCCCGTAATTCAAGGAATAACTAGCACCTGAATAAAATACTATTTTAAAATAAGGCATCTTTGATTATCTTCAGTATTCATTTTTGTAAAATGCCCTCTTCATTGTTTTTAAAAGAGTTGGACAATTACTTGACCTCTTGTCCAGAAAATAAAGTATCTATTGACTAGGGCAATAAACTTCTAAAAATGAACTTTAGGCATACTTCTAATGATAACATTAGGAATTCTCTACCTCTCTTCTATCCAAACAAAATCACACCTGCACAGAGAAAAGTGATTATGGAATAAGAGAAACAAACATGGTTTTCCATGATGGACTAATTGTAAGATCCAGGGCCATTTGCTTTGAATCCAGACCAAAGAGCTTAAGAGCTTAAGTCATTATTAGAAACTAGAAAATTTATTTGGGCAGTGATAATGAAAAATGTTGAAAAAGTCTCCCTTATCTTGTCCTAAAAGGTAAGTGTCAGACACCTTAATCAGAAATCTTTATTTGCACATGTACTGGAAGTGTGCCTCGGGGGATCAATTTAGGAGGGAATTTATTTATCACTCTGATGCCCACCAGTTTGTAAAACACCTTTCCAAAAATATATGCTTCCTAGGTCTCTTTTTCTTAAAATCCTTCTCTTGTGATACAGGCGAGATTACTTGGGGGAGAGTGTGTGGGTGAATGACCTGAGTACCCATCTTCCAACCTGCTGGCAGCCAGTTGCCAAGAAAACTCCTTCTCCACTAGTCACCATGTTTCTTAACTGATTGGCAGCAGTGAAACCGGATCCTCAGGATTATAGTTTCATCTCTGAAAGCTTTGGCTCTCATAGTGGAGGCAGGAACACTCCCACTTCCTAGATTGTGTTAGGTAAAAGTGAAGTAATATTGGTAAAGTATTTCTTTTCCCTTGATTTTTAGAGAAGTTAATAAACGGAATATTTCCATTGCATTCTACATAGCCTGATTGCAAAGAACATACCAATGAACGGATAAAACCCAAAATCTTTGAGCTATATTACTTATGATCTGGCTACTTCTGCATTATAAGCAGATAATGCTATGTTTTATAAAGATTTCCTTTATAACTAATAATTCCAGGAAGTAAGACACCAAATTCTGTCACAGTAGAACCTATATACAAATAATCCTTTAATACAAAGTCAAACTAAGTAATATTTCTAATGTTAAACTATCATCAATGAGTAATTTATCAAGCATCAAAGATAGTGTAAAGAGTTGACTTCAAGAATAAAGATGGTAGGGAGACAACACAAGATTTAGACCCTAAATTCAATTTCTGACATCATATAGCCTCTGAAGAGCCTAGGGTGGCACATTAGCCTAGGTAATTCTCTGTACTAGATAACCCAAGTAGCATTGCATCTTCTAAACCACCAAGTCAGTTAGCTAAATATTACTAGCTAGTCCTAGGTGCCATGAACAGTGTTTGGAAGGCCACTGCCCTCCTCTTCAATTTTTTAAATGCAGATTATATAACAAAGATAGGCTCTAAATTTTTAATGTGTCCAGTATGATGCTTCTTAACAGAGAGATAATGTGTTACCATAAACTCTGGAAGAAGCTGGTCAAGATGAAGAAAATTTAGTGATGAGCAAAGAAGGATGCTATTGAAAGTTGAGAGAGCCACTGACAGTTCCACTCCTAAATTTTCTGAAGCCAGAGAGCATTAACAAAACCAAAATTGGCAGGAAAATCCCAATCAACATAGAGACTTCGTAGTTTCATTTATAAAACTTCTCAACCCCACATGGATCAGCAAATGAGCAAGGAAACCAAAAAACAAAACAAAGCAAAACAAACAAAAATACACAAGAAAACACTAAGAGAAAATAAACAGCTGATGGAGGATATGATTACAATAGCTTAGAAATATTACCGCAGATTAATCCTAAAATTAAAAAAAAACAAAAGAAACAATTCTACCTATAGTAAACTTAAGAATCAATTCTATTTAGTTAAAATCCTACCTGAGCATCATATGCTTTCTGTGCAACCTTGGTCAAATCTCAACACCTCTCTAGCTTCCATATCTGTATAATGAGAATTTACCTACCTTACTTGAAGACTGAATACAAGACACTGTCTATGGTGGTGCCTTGGAGACTAAAAGAGCAACAACTTTGCAGTATACAAATAAGCTCATCTCACAGAGCTGGGAACTGGCATAAGTGGGAAGCAAATACCTGAGGTGCCACATGTACGTTTTCCTATCGAGGACTCTCTACGGGGGCTGCTGTGCCTATAGATAATGTGGGGTTTGTTTTGCTGTTCTTCATCTTCTTGCTCATCGATGGACAGTAGTGGCTCAATAAAATAATCACCATCATAGGACCGGAATGTGCCCATCTGCAAATGAAGAGATAAAGGAAATTAATTTGAAGTAACTCAAGTCATGGAAGGAACAAACCACGCAGCAGCAATTGAACATGGCCAAGTGGTGTGAATATAATGTCTTTTCAGTTTTTTCTTTTCCTACAAGGACTACTTAAACAGAAAATGCTGCCAAATACATATATTCTGAGAAGCAGTTTCCTATCACTCTATTCTTTTGACTCTATGTCGATTGGAGTTAATTCCTATTTATTGTACCTGCCATTTCCACCTATCTCTAAGAAATACAGATGACTCTAGAACGACTTGAAAGACTATGTATGTGAGGATCTCTTTTGTATTCATCTTTGATTCACACATTTGACACAGCAGATATCAGCAAATCCCCAGATGATGTTGACCCACCAGATCCAAATATCAATTTCAAATATAATTTCCATTGTGTGTGATTGGTGTCGCATAACCCAATATACTCAAGGGTCAGCTGAACTTTCTGAGTCTTCAAATTCTATAACACACTAACTCTTCGAGGTTATTTAGTCTTTGTGTGTGTGTGTGTGTGTGTGTGTGTGTGTGTGTGTGTGTGTGTGTGTGTGTGTGTGTGTGTGTATCAGGCTGGAAATTCTGACTATGTGAATTCCAGATAGAAAAACTGGTCCCTAGAAGCTTTTCAAATTCAGGAGGTGAATATAAACCACAAGCCATTCATAAAAAAAAAAAATCCTGTGCTTTTAAATCTTTTCCTTTGCAATAGGGAATACAGTAAGCAAAGTACAATGCTTTGGAGTCAGATTATCCTAAATTCTAGTCACAGTTGCCCCACTTACCCACACACCACCCTGGGTAGGTTTATTACGTGCTTTAAGTCTCAGCTCCTTTGTTTTATCAATTGGGGGGAAAAAACAAAGGAGCTTTTTTAAACAATTCTTTTCTTTAACCAACAATAATTTTTAACATAAATTATTGTCCAGATAATATGAGATACCGTATTTAAACACCTTAGAAAAATAATTCTTCCTTCTAAGGGTTAGAATACTTTGGTAGCTTTAGTGTTAGCACTGTTAACCTTTCACCACCAGGATACATTCTGTTTTCCAATCATCCCAAGCACCTTAAAAGATATGTCATTCTTTCCCTTCCCCTGTTCACATGCTCAAATTTTCCAAACGAAAAGTAATGCGGGCATTCCATAACATGCATTCCATGAACACCCAAAATTTCTCCATGTTGTGCCTATGGGTCAGATGTAAAGGAGAAAAACAAAAACAAATACTTCACATTTAATTTACTGCTATTTTTCCAACACTTAAAAAAAAGAAAAGAAAAGAAACAAAAATCCCAGAAGCCTTTTATAACACAGGGGAAATGACCTATTAAAAAAAAAAACAAGGAAAAAGAAAAGAAGTATATGCATCATCTAGTAATTGGCTAGAGATTCAAATAAATAGACTTCTGCCCCAAATCTAATCTACTGACTGAAACATCTCTGGAGGTCAGGTCCAAGAACTGATAAGTGCCTCAGATTAGTCTGACCAAGTTTACAAAGCACTAGGCTAAGACTGAAGAGGTGAGGGAAACACCCCTGCTAAGGATCTAAATAGCCTGGGGAATTTTTACTGAATTTTTATGATTTTGATTTTGTTTCTGAGATTTGGAATATTATTCCTAATATACTAATTTGGAATTTCTAGATGTGCTTTTGACTAAAACATTCTCCACATGATTCATGAGTGACTGAAATAAGGAGAAGACAGTTTTAATGCAGTCAGACTGAAAAATAGAATTGGTTTCCAGAGAAGACAGATGTAAGGAAGTTGCTCTCACCTAGTCATCTCCTCCATTTTCACAATTCTCAAATCTCTTGTTTTCTGAATTCAGATCCAGAAGCATACAATAACACTAACAACAGGTCTTTAAATGGAGAAAGGACTTGCTAGCTCATCTGATGAGATTCAAGCACCTTTGATAGCTGAAAGAGGAAACTGAGACCCAGAGGTAGGAAGTGGCTAGTCCAAAGTACCCTTTCAGAGCTAAAGAAGCAATTGAGGGTGCCAGAGAGATAGCATGGAGGTAGTGTGTTTGCCTTGCATGCAGAGGGATGGTGTTTCGAACCCTGGTATCCCATATGGTCCCCCGTACCTGCCAAGGGTGATTTTTGAGTGTAGAGCCAGGAGGAACCCCTGAGCACTGCCGGATATGACCCCAAAAAAACAAAACAGAACAAACAAACAAAAAAGAAGCAATCGAATGAAACCAGTGCTGAGTTAGCACTCAGGTGTCCTATCTTTAGTACAGTCTCTTTTAAGAAAAGAACTCTGAAATCCAAATCTGTACTTCCTAGCTATCTTGCGAAAATTTTCAACTCTTAAAGATTGTGTTCTCAGCTGTGAAATGAGTTGCTCTGAAAAACTGGATAGTGCAGCCTGAGAGGTATACAGGGTCTAAGATACTTGTTTTATGTGTCATAGACCTCTTTCTAACCCCAACCACTACATACAGTCCTTCCAAATACCATCAGGAGGAGACACCTGTGAACACAGAATCAGGGGCTTGTTTGGGTATGTGGCTCAAAAACAAAAGAAAAAGCGGGAGAGAGAAAAATTAGACTACCAAGGGAGGATTTGAATGATAGCAATACAGACAAAAAAATGCTCATTATAGTGCCAGGAATATAATATAATCAGTATGTGATTTGATCATGCCAAATTAGTTGTAAATTCACAGAAGGATTATTCTCTTTACTATTCTTTATAGGTGATCACTTATTCTACTGAACTAAACATTTATACAACTATTCAAGTTGTCCAGCATGGGAGAGAACTACATGGTTGTTGAGTCTAATAATACATAGAAGAAAGAGAATAATCCAGATCAAAAGTTGCTTAGAAGGGAGATGGTGATAAGCATTACAAGAGACATCCATTTATGTACCGTAAATGTAGATAGGTGGGGAGATAGCATCAACCTGAAAGGCGAGGAAGAGATTTCCTGGGGATGAAAAGTGCAATCTGCTTCCTTAACAGGAGGTATGATTTATTGTGAAGATGGGTGTTCAAAAGTACAAGGGCAATGAGTTAAAAGTCGGATAGAATTCAGAGGTAAGAGCAAAACCGTGTGTCTGAAACAGGCCCTGTCGACGAAAGATAGAGCTAAGATATGATATGCAGATGCAAGAGGGTGAAAATACTATATTGAAAAGATCTGAGGTGCCAACTGGAATGTCAAATTGTTAACTGGGCAATGGGGACTATGAAACAAAAGTTGGGTGATGCGATGAGGGCTTAGACATCACTCTTCTATTAGGGGTGTGTGAATTTAGAAAGACACGACTAGCTTGATGGAAGTACTTTGGTCTAAGGTACGAGAGAAGGAGAGAGGTAGGCTTTAAGAGTGGAGATGCTACACATCTGAGACTGAATTCAGAACAAAACGAGTAAGGGGAGGGATTGGAGGACGAAGGAGAGTGGAACATGGCCACCCCCAAAAAGGATAGTTTTCCTCTGGAAACATCATGGGTAAGCAGCAGTCTTAGGAGAAAAGAGAAACTCCTTAAGAAAAACAGTGAAGTGAGATTCTAGGGGCTAGATTAATTTGCTAAAGACACATATTTAAATATTTTAAGATATATTCCATACCTTAACACCCCCTTCAACCTCCAACAACCTCTACACAACACATCAGGCTTTAAATGAAATACAGTACAGATTCAGATTATCATAGTCTTGCAAATGGAGTTTGAAACCTCTAGTCACTAGAGTCTAGTGTTTGTTCCTAAAGAAAGTTACCATCTGCAGAAGGAGAGATGCCTCTACCTACAATTACCAATAGAAATTAAGGTCCTGCGCAGTAAAATATTTACAGAACTGTCGGCCACTCAGAGGGGTGTGGAGGCGGGGAAGTAGGAGGAGTTTAGGCTGTTTACAAACTTGATTTACACACGGGTTCTGGAATTGGGGGTTACAATCTTGGAATCTGGAGGTGCTATGATACTCAGGATTTGTACACCGACCGATGACCCCCCCTTACGGACCTTAACCTTGCGAAAAAGGGAAGAATGATTCTATTTTGGCCTTGGGTTTTGGGACAGCGATGACTCACAGCATCACCCTTCTCCGCCCACCCCCAAATCATCTCAACGTCGCGCAGCAGTTCCGGGTACCTGGCTGGGGGTAAAAAAGAAATGCAGCCTACATCTCATCAGGAGGAACCCCGATCCCACAACCCCACCAGTTTTCTTTCCACCTATCCGACCTCTCGGTCGAGTAGCGGTGATGGATGCAACCTCCAGAGTCACTGCCAAAGATCAACACCACCAGCAGCAGCTGCACGCCAAAAGGGGTAGCCAAGCTTCCAGGGTAAGTATTCACCCACACTTAAGTAAAGGTGAGGGGTGAGGGGAAAGAACTGTCTGTTGTTGGGGGGTGGGGGGGAGAACGACATCATCGGGACGCAGGGCGCACAGCTCTGTGCGCAAGGAGAGAGCCTGACCTGGGAAAGTTTCT
>PVKC010016328.1:0-20882 GCA_004027635.1 Crocidura indochinensis
TTTTTTTTTAGAACATTCAAATATAAAGAAAACAAAATTTCACATATATTCAGGTTACTAGTGATCAAGCTCAGCATTTTGCTTTATTTCCTTTCAATAATATTTGTGAATAAACTTAGTTTCCTTGAATCTGCATTTTATCTGCAGTATAATACACCACTTATCAAGTATTTAACATCTTTGTAAAATGTATGAATAAGATATATTATCTCTCAAGCATGTCCCATCTTTTTTTCTGATTTATTATTTGTTTTTATATTCACAATACTTGAAAAAATTAATATATAACACCAAGTTATCCTTTAACAAAATTCCAGTTAGTATTTCCATATGTTTATATAATTGCTCAAGAGAAATATAAACCTTAGAAATTAATAACAGGGGTCCAGAGAGTTAGCACTTCAATAGGCTATTTGCCTTGAATATGGCCTACCCAGAACAGACCTGGGTTTGATTTCTGGCATCCTCTATGGTCCCCAAGCCTGCCAGGAGTGATTTCTGAGAGTAAAGCCAGGAGTAACTCCTGAGCACTGCTGAGTGTGGACCAAAAACAAAAAAATAAAAAGGAATTGATTACAAGTCTTATAGATAAACGTTACAGTTTTATTTAAATTTGAACGTCTTAGTCATTTTATCTCTTCTGACATTAAATGTATCTAGGTTAAATTAAATGTATAGAGTTAAAATCTTTTTTATTTTTTTTGGGTTTGTTTGTTTGTTTGTTGTTTTGTTTTGTTCTGGTTTTGGTTTTTGGGCCACACCCAGTGGCACTCAAGGGTTACTCCTGGCTCTGTGCTCAGAAGAAGCTTCTGTCAGACTTGCAGGACCATATAGGATGCTGAGAATCAAACCTGGGTCTGCTCCATGAGGCAAAGGCCTTACCCACTCACTATCTCTATGGCCCTAGTTTAGTAAAACCTTAGCCAATTTAAAAAGTGGTATTCATTTATTATTTGTTTAAAAATTGTCTACACAGTTTGCTATTTAAATATGACATTCTTAATTTTAGTTTTATTTTAATTTAAGACTTTCTTAGAAAAGAAAAAATAATACAGTAGGTAAGATGCTCGCCTTACATATGCCCACATGAGGTTCAATTTACATGTATTCTACTTGGTTTTTATCCCAGCATCTCCTATTATCTCACAAGCAATACCAGGAGTAATTCTTGTAGGCAGAGTCAGGAGTGGTCCCTGTGTGCGTTGCTGGGTGTGCCATCACCCCAAACAATATTTTCTTGAACTCAGTGATGTTTGGTCTAATGAACAAATGCATCAGTGTCCCATTTGCATTTTTCTATTTATTCCAGGAACTCAAAGTCCTTATTATGCAAAGACTTTTTAAAATTTCTCTATATTTTACTGTTATTATTGTGTTTTTCTCTTATTTACAATAATCTACTCAATACATGTATTTTCCAGGATACACATCTGTGGAGTGCTTTTCCGTTAACAGCAAAACAACTTTTTTTGCACCAATTATTACATCAGCTTGGCTCCAAGTATGTTCCTCAGAACATTTAATTTACAAGTTTCTCGCCTTTTATAAAAGGGCAAAAAAATCAAAGAATTTTATGGTTAAATAATTTAGATAAATACTCCATACTCCTAATGTAGAAATGTTTATGAGTCTTAAAGTTTCTTTGTGGTCCTTTAATTTAAAAAATAAATCTTGCTTAAATATTTAATTTAAATTTGTTTAAGCCATTTTTAACATTCTTTTGTAAGAAAAAGAAAATAATTCAAAATGAATGTCTTATTCAAGAATATGATGGTTTTGTTTCAGGATATAGTTAGCTCAATTCAATACATAGAAGAATGAAGAATTCAGCAAAATTAATCCAAGATTTATTCCATATTAAGTATATGAAACATCAACATCAGTACAGAACAATTTTATAAAGTACTTTCCATAGGCCTATTTAAAAAGAAATATTTTAAATGAATGGAACTTTTCCAAAGTAGCACACTACTTCATACAATTCATTTGAATCCAAATCAAAATTTCTTCAATGGTGACATTCATCCCCCAAATATACTTCTATTCATTCATAAAAATGAGTGCATGTGAACTTCTTTGTTTTCTGTTGAATTTGAATTTAATTTTTAGTTTATTATGGTTTATTGAAATTCTGGAATATGCAACACTGTAAATGATGATGTCCTATGTAAATGATGACATGTTAATATTCTCTTGACTTGCATCGCATAGTTCATGAGTGAAAATAAGCAATATTCCATGTGCCTATTTGTTGGGGTTAACCAGTTTCCATCCTATTCAGGATATGCTTGTTACTGATAGGACTAAAACATCTTTGGATGGAAACCTCCTTTGGATTGGTTTCATACCCTACTTGTCCTCCATCCCAGGGCGTGGTCTTGTACTTCCCAATAAAAACCCTGGTCTCAGGGAAAATCACTTGCAGTTTTGATTTTTCCACAACTGTGCTATCTGCTTCTTGGGAGTGGAAGTGGAAGACGTCCTTCCAAATCCCCTGGGATTGGGCATGAGGCTTCCATTGTACCTTTTGACCATATATACTTCCTCTTTGGGAAAGTGTGTTTACCTCCTCTGAATGGGGATCATTGTATTTTTGGTGTTGCTGGTTTTTTTGAGTGCTTTAAAGATTTTGGATATGAACACTTTAGCTCATGTGCTGTCGGCATATGAAGAAGTTCTTAATGAAAAGAAGTCTTTGCCTTCATATTCTACAGTCATAAAGTATCTAAAAGTACATTTATAAACATTGGACTGGAGAGATAGCACAGTGGTAGGGTGTTTGCCTTGTACATAGCAGATTTAGGACAGACGATGTTTCAATCCTGGCTCCCAATATGGTTCCCCATGCCTGCCAGGAGCAATTTCTGGGTGCAGAGCCAGGAGTTACCCTAGAGTATCACTGGGTGTGACCCCCAAAAGTAACATTTATAAAAATCATATGATAACTCAAAATACTTTCATAATAAATAGCAATTTTCATCCCTCACACACTTTTAAGCTACATTTATATTTGTTGTAATTCATAGTAATATCATGAAATATAATAGTAACGACATGCACTGAATAGGTTAATAAAATAATTTAAAACACCATTTTTAAGATAGATATCCTGAATTATCAAAAGGAGCTATATTTTTGGCTTCTAACAGAGAAAGAGATTACATCTGAGGGATTATTTGACAATAATGCATACTTTTATTTTGGCCCTCTAAAGGTGAATAAAAGATCTGAAAATAATCCTCTCATTTTAACTTTTATGTATATTATATTAGTGATCCAAAAATGTACAGATTTAATATGCCACTAGCAATAGAGACCAGGAAGTGAAGAAAGCTGGGAGAAATATTGACACCTAAGTTTCACTTCTATTTGGTGTGACCATGGCATGCATCTTAAATTGTTTTTAAATGTAATAGCAATGCGAACAAATATAAAAATGTATGTTTGTTTTTTATTTATAAATGACAATATCTCAGAATTGGAGAAACTGAATCTTCATAAACACGATATTTTAAAACTATATGCAGCTGTACATTTGAATAAAATTGAATAAAATAAATAAAATTGAATAAATAAAACTAAACTTAAAAGAACAGGAATAATTTGGACTTCTGGTTAGATTTTTCATCTAGACAAAGGAAGTTGGTGTTTGTTTCCTCCAATACATAATGAGAAGATATTATTTATTCTTCCAATTCTGTCAAATATATAACCCATATTATTCAAATACATATATTTCATTGCAATGACAAATTTCTTTCAAGATACCTTTGGAAGAGTAATCTTAGACAATCTCCCTTCAGCTATCTATAGATGAGGTGAGAATGATACTCACATTTTAAAGTGTGATGTTCTTTTACTAAAAATGTACCCTTCAAAAAACTATTCTAACATTATTTTGGCCATGAACTCTGACTTAATGAATGAAACATTACAAGAAAACTCTTAGCAAAACAGTGATAAAAACTGAACTATTCTGATGGGAGCTAAAACCTGATCTTTCTACCACTCAGTATCAAGCCCTGAGTAGGACCTCAGTGGCTTTTAAGGTCTGAAAATTTATTATTGAGCCAGAAAGATAGCCTGGAGGTAGGGTGGTACGAATCCTGGCATCCCATATGGTCCCCGTGCCTACCAGGGGCTCTTTCTGAGCACAAAGCCAGGAGTAAGCCCTGAATGCTGCTGGGTGTGACCCCCCCTCCAAAAAAAGAAATGGTTTGGGGCCAGAGAGATAGCACGGAGGTAGGGTCATTTGCCTGGCATGCAGAAGGATGGTAGTTTGAATCCTGGCATTCCATATGGTCCCCTGAGCTTACCAGGAGTGATTTCTGAGCATAAACTCAGGAGTAACCCCTGAGCATTGCTGGGTATGACCCCAAAACAAAAACAAAAACAAAGAAGAAAATTTATTATTTTTCTTTTGTGTGAGATGGTGCTTGGAGACCATAATCAGTGGTACATAAGTGGTGAGGCACTGTTAGAGATCAAACTCAGGGCCCCTGTATTCAAAGAATTCACTCTAATTTTTTTTTTAATTTTATGTTAGGTACCATGATTCAAAAAGGTGCTATTGGTAAAGTTCTGCACAAAAAACATCTCAACACCATACTTTCCAGTAGACTGACTACTTCACTCCTTCACTCCATCATTGTCTGTGTCCTACCTCCTAACTCTAGGGTAAGCTTCCTACTAAAGACCAGCTCTCAGTTCCTGTTGCCTTTCAACGATTGTTATTCCCCTTCATTGTTTCTTTATATAGTTTATGAGATATAAATGTTCCACTTCTGACTAATTTTGGTTAGCATGATGATCCCCTGATTCATCCACATAGCAGCAAACTGCATCATTTTATCATTTCATTTAACTGAGCAGTATTCCGCTGTGTATATGCTTCTTTCTTCAGTCATTTATTCTTGCACATTTGAGTTGCTTTCAGAGGTTGTTTCTATTCACTTCAGTATTTTTCCATCTCCACTCGGTTCCCACTCAAATTAGGAACTAAAGTTGGTGAACTGGGTAGTCAAGAAACTAAGCAAAATTTTCAGGGTTTTTACTTTCTGAGTTAATTATTTTCACATGAAAATTTATCTCCAATGTTTCTTGAGAACCTTCTCTAACACATTTTTCAAGAAATTTTTATTTTAAAGATTCAAAATGAAAGATTTATTTAAGACACCAAGATAGTCCAGAGCAATTTATTGTATCACATCTAGTCCTCCTATCATAATTATTTGTTGTCTAACTTCTTGTTTTCTAACTTTTTTTCCAAGAGATATCAGCTTTATTCAGAGGATAAGGCTGAAGAAAAAGCCCCAGCCTTCCTCAGACCCTTGCTTTTATAGACAAGAATCAGGTACCACCCTAGCTAGGATGGGAGACAATACCAAGTAAGGAATAATTCAATAGAGTATCACCACATCACACCCTACAGTGGGGCACAATTATTGATTGGGGTAGGATCAGTAACCCAACAGTCTAAACTGGGTTGAAGAAAGGAAAATGAACCAGCAACTCCCCTCTCCCCCAGCTACCACCTCCAATGTCTTGCAACAGGCTGGGCCATCCCAAAGGCTCTCTGCATCCTGGACCCTAAATCTTCAAGTGGCCTATGAGCCCATCCAAGAGCACATTGATGCTATGGCATCATCTCTCCCCACCCCAGCCCCCAGTAGTTTTAGGGAAAAAATCCTTAGACCCAGAATATGGATGGGGTCGTTTCCATGTCAGAGGTCAAGAAGATGGCTGACCCCCTGCCCTACTTTTCACATTCAATTATGTGTACAGGCACCAGAGCTCAGGATGGGGACAACAAAGGACACCCCCAGCTGTGCCCTATTCTCAGACGCATCACAACCACACCCCCACTCTTTCTCATCACTGCTGTCAACCCCCATCTGTCCACCCTTCCCTGGGCAGAGTGACCCATAGTGACTCAACCTTTCTAATAGAGATTGCCCCAGCTAAGGGCAAGCAGCAAGGACAGGTGGAGGAGAGGCAATGAATCCCATTTCCATATCATCTGCCAGAGCAGCACCTGCAATTCTTCACCTCAAAGAAGTCACCAGAGCAACAGATGCTGAGACTGAATTATAATAATTATGACAATGTATGCCATCCTTGGTAATGCAGATGATAGATAGGCTATTTATAGTTGGATAACATGGAAGACTTGAAAGATGTGAATTCTTGCTTAATTCTGATTTTGAACCATTGTCAAGAAATCATTTTGCCCTTTACTAATAGTCCACAAGATACATAAGACATTTTTTCTCTGACACTGTGTATGGTGAGGTCCAGGTTTCTCACCTTTCCAATTTCAACCAATGTAGTTTTCATTATCTTTTATCCAGTTCTTTCTTGTTAGGCTTTTTTCTCTTGCAGTTACCAAATAGGTCAAATGCACTTTGGTCTCAGGGATCTTTATATTATCTTTCCTTCTCTCTAGGAATATTACTCTCAAGACCTAAGTAAATGAATCATGAGCATTGTTTTGCTTTCTACACCAATGCAACCTGTTACAGATAATATAGAGCAGATTCAAGTACTCATCATTCTGTTTCCTTCCTAATTTATTTCTGTATCAGCATTTATCAAAATAATCCATTAAGTGCATGCATTTTGGTATCTATACTCTAAAAGATATGAGGAAAACATTTTTAAAATCCTGCTAGAACAGCATTTAGATTATTATAGATTCTGCTGTAAAATATCTATGAATTGAATATTAAATAATTGATATATAGGTCTCAGAAAATAAGAACTTGGAAGAGGGAGAGGCCTTAATTCTTGAAACCAAGTCATCAAACCCCATTCTGGGATTATTCTCTTTTATATTCAGATATTAGATATCAAGTAAAATAAGCTCATAGAAATTAAATAACTTGTCTGGAGGGGCTGGAGTGATAGCACAGTAGTAAGCAAGTTGCCTTTCATGCGGTTGACCTGGGATAGACCTGAGTTTCATTCCCAGCATCCCATATGGTCCCTGAGCCTGCCAGGAGCAATTTCTGAGTGCAGAGCCAGGAGTAACCCCTGAACACCACTGTGTGTGGTCCCAAAACAAAAACTAAATAAAATGGAATAAAATAAGCTATTAAAAAATTAATTTGTCTAAAGACACAAGATTAAAATTATGGGAAGCCCATTAGTATTTGAGCTCTGGTATCAGATTCAAAAGTTTCTCTTCTTTTTGTTACCATTTTGATGTCTGATATGATGAAGCAAGTTATTGTAATTAGAAGTGAGTGTCCCTAAATACCCATCAATGGGAGAATGTAGAAAACCATTATAGTAAGTTTGTAAATTAGTGTACCTAGTACACATAAATAAAAGATAGCAAAATATTTCTTCATACCGCCAAGTGAATGCATCTCGAAGGTGTTGAGTTGAATGAAAGCAGCTAGAAACACTAAAGACTCCATACCCTGTGTATGTGATTCCATTCAAGTGTAGTTCAGCAATGGGCAAAGCAACCATAAATCGCTACCATAAAATCAATCCATTCTGGGGGCTGGGCGGTGGCGCTGGAGATAAGGTGCCTGCGCTAACCTAGGACGGACCGCGGTTCGATCCCCGGTTCCCCATATGGTCCCCCGTGCCTGCCAGGAGCGACTTCTGAGCGAATAGCCAGGAGTAACCCCTGAGCGTCATGGGTGTGGCCCAAAAACCAAAAAAAAAAAAAATCAATCCATTCTATTTACTGTGAATAATTTGTAATCCATTTTGGGCAAAATAAAAATTATATAAAAAAATCAATCCATTCTCTAATGCACAAGGGAAACTCAGAGGGAATCGCAAATGTTCTGTCTGTGCAAACATCAATAGAGGTAACACTCTCAAAAGCTAGACTCGAGAATTTTAAGCATTACAACTGTGCATGCTATACTTTAATAAAGAATTAAAATTGAGGGAAAAAAAACTGAAATAGAGAAAGTGCAAGAAGATCTTGGCATAGAGCAGTTGAAATTAGGACAGCCCAGAAAAACACAGAGAGTGGGTCCTGCCGCATTGTGCACAGGGAGTTGCTGAGTTGGAAGTTCACAACAGTCTCAGGGGCTGACAGCTGATGAGAAGATGGAATGGACTTCTGTCATCTCTCTGATGACACCTCTAAAAATGCTGAGCCTTATAAAAATTTAGAGAAGTGGCTTGCTTTCTCTTGCCTGCTTTGCCTCAGTCCCACTTTTTGAACTGAATAAACATCTTTCTTCTCCGCTCTGGCTTTTCTCCTAGTCACACTGCCTTCTTCTCTACCCTAAAGACAGAGGGGAGAATTGCCCATCAAATTTGGCGTGTGCTTGGCAGGAAAGGAAGCTTGTTTTACTGCCGTTTGTCAATGCTATTATCTCACATTTAAAAGGTTACCATGAACTAGCAAGTATTTTCTTTATTTTTAAATAATGAGCCATTAAAAAAAAGAAAGCCAGTCTATTGATGCTGGGAAATATCCAAGGTTCCATGGAGTATATATGGCTTCATTAAAGTAAAAGCAGTTCTCCAGAAAGAGCTGAGGGAGGAACAAGTGGCCTAAGAAAGCTAGGGCAAATCGGGCACACCCCCATATGACCCCAGAACCCTCAGGGACAAATTAAGGGTAGACAGGCCTCTTGAAACACTTTGATAAATGACATTTCTGCTAATTCCAAATCAAAAGACAAAACAAGGGTTCCCAGCAAAAGGGAATGAGCAAATCATGCATCTGGGTGTCTTGGCATGCCTAGAACATGAAGTCATCAGAGTCTAAAGAGAGTTATGTTTAAAGCTGAGGCTTGTTTATGGAAAATTAAGTTTTGGAGCTTGGCTTGCTAATGCACAGGACTTCTGGGCCATGCTGCTTTGCTGATTCTTGACAAAGTGGTGCTTTTGAGCAAGTGTCCTGGTTTCAGGCCGTTTGGGCACAGAGCTCGAAAACTAGGTCTATTGGGTTTCTTCATTTCCTGTGGGTGGAGCCTGCAGCTTGGTCTCAAAGGGTTTTTCAGAAACTAGGCCCTTGGGTCACTCGCTGGTACCTCATCCAAAAAAGGAAGCCAAGAAACACTGAGTGTATATGGGCTGGAAGCAGAAAAGGATGACAAGGAACATTGCCCTTGGGTTCTTTGACAGCCTGCCTTGCCTCAATCACCCTCAGTCCTGGCAGAGTTATCCTGTAGAAGCCTTTTGTATAGCACCCCTTTGAGAAATAAAATGATCTCATAGGTCATCTTCAGGCTGGATCCGGTGCAATTTCCCATTCCCACCTAGTGCCCCCATTGAAGAAACTCATTTGAGGCCATCTTTCTGCATTCATCAAGAGGGTTGTGAGAGTGGGGCTGGCTTTCAATTTTAGCAACGAGCAATTTGGCATTTCCAGTCTGAGTCCAGGGTTCCCGAGAGATCTGGTGGCAAGGATCATCTCCTACACCAGGCAGAACAAATGAGTTCCAGGCACACTTGACAGTTGCCTTGTAACGCTAATGGGACATGACTATCTGTGTCCTGTATGTGAATGTAGTCACTCATTACCATAGTCCACCCTATATTGGGCAGTGCCTGGCTGGGTTAAGTAGAGAGATGAACACGCTTTTCTCTGGGCTATCCATCTTCTCTTTTCATTTTGCTAAGCCACTTAGCTAAATGTCAACAAATGGACAATCAGGGGCTGGAGTGATAGCACAGTGGGAGGGCATTTGCCTTGCAGGCAGCCAATCCAGAACCGTTGGTGGTTGTAATTCCAGAGTCTCATATGGTCCCCAAGCCAGGAGCAATTTCTGAGTCCATAGCGAGGAGTAACCCCTGAGTGTCACTGGGTGTGGTCCCTCAAAAACCAAAAACGAACAAACAAAAGGACAATCATTTTATGATGAGTCTTCTCTGGGTATTGATTATTTGGAAACTGTTAATAGATTTTATTTTGGGGTGGAATAGAGGGTAGAGCAGATAGGGCACACAGCTTGCCTTGTACACAGTTGACATGATCTACTACATCCCATGTGGTCCCCAAAACCACCAGCAGCGATTCCTGAGTTCAGATCCAAGGAGTTACCCCTGAGCACTTCGAGGTATCCCACCCAAAATGATTTGGTTCCTAAATTTAGCTGATCTACTTATAAGAGTATGTTCTCAAACACAAGCTTTATTTCCTTAAGTCTCTGTTTTCTTGTTGGCAAAATGGAAATAATACCACCATATATTTTTAGATATAGAGAAAATTTAAAAGCTCTCTAAGAGGGGCCCGGGAGATAGCATGGAGGTAAGGTGTTTGCCTTTAATGCAAAAGGTCATCAGTTCGAATCCCAGTGCCCCATATGATCCCCCGTGCCTGCCAGGAGCAATTTCTGAGCATGGAGCCAGGAGAAACCCCTGAGCACTGCCGGGTGTGACCCAAAAACCAAAATAAATAAATAAATAAATAAATAAATAAATAAATAAATAAAAATAAAAGCTCTCTAAGAGCACATAGTGACAGACAAAATCATCAGAAGACACTTAAATTTAAAACAAAATTAAATAGTAGCAGAAGACTGCCACAAGTAATTCCTGAGCACAGAGTCAAGGATCTGGAAAGAAGTAATCCCTAAGGTATGGTCTCGAAACAAGATATGGTCTCAAAACAAAAAATAAAATGAAATGGACATTAGATGGCAAGAGAATGACTCATTTTTGAAATTGTCCAATTGTTTACTCTCCATTTTCTTATCTAAAATGTAAGCTTAAAGTCCACTTTATAGAACTCTTCTAAGGATTCAAATAAATATTCCAATATTTATATAAAGAGGTTCTACATAGCTCACCCATAATCAAAGCAGTAAATGTTTATTTCCTTCTTCCTTTCCTTTTTTTTAAAGCTCTGAGAAACTACTATAAATCAATTCAAAAAGTTTGGTGTCCTAAGGCTTATTGATTGAATGGTGTCTTCAGATTGCCAATGAAAGTTGCCCCTTGGTCAGGTCAGAGAGAATTTAGGGAGGAGCAACAAGAACATGTTTTCTAATGCAAACTTGGATTTATCTTGGCAAAATCTGTTGGCATTTAGCAGATTACTCTAAGATTTGATGATGTATCTCTCAGAGACATGCCCCAGAGGATTCTCCTAATTTAAAGATGCAATTCAGTTCAAAAATACTAGTTATCAGGGCCGAAGAGGTGGCACTAGAGGAAAGGTGATCCCCTGGCATCCCATATGGTCCTCTCCAAGTCAGGAGCAATTTCTGAGCACAAAGCCAGGAGTTACTCCTGTGCTTCAAATAGGTGTAGTCCCCCAAACAAACAAATAAACAGAAAACACCTGTTAAATAGCCCCAAGGAAGGAGAAATAAATAATATAATCATATGATGTCCTATTCCTAATCATGACCTCCATACCTATGATATGTGCTCAGTCACAAGCATAGTGGGGCAGAGGGAAATATCTAGAATTGGAATTGGTTGGGTCTAACATAAGACTTCTCAATTCCCCACAGGAGTTAAGTTAAATCATTAGGGGCACATTTCCACTCATAGATACTTATGTGCTGAAGACAATGAGATATTAATAAATGGAGCCCACTGGGACAAGTGTCACTTTCTTTGTGCTCTTGAGTGACTTGGGACTTTGAATTTTGTCTTTTTTAAACTAAAAAGTTTTGAGTATATTTTCATAAGAACAAATATTTTAATTTATTTAGCTTGTCATTCAAACATGTTTTGAAGAAGTAAATCACACATCTACTCAAAGAACAGGGAGTCTAATTTAGAACATGTTTAACTTCTTTGGGGCTGGAGCAGTAGCTTAACGGTAGGGCACTTGCCTTGCATGCGGATGACACAGGATAAACCTCGGTTCAATAGGGCCCTCCAAGCCAGGAGTGATTTCTGAGCGCATAACCAGGTGTGACCCCTGAGGGTTACCAGGTGTGGCCCAAAAACCCACCACCAAAAAAAAAAATCATAGTTGATCACCTTGAATATGAAAAAATACAAGTGTGGACAGGGACCCTTTCGAACCTACATGAGCCCCAATCAGCTGTAAGACTCCTCTGGTTCTGTACTCTGACTCTGTACTCCTCATCAGTAAAGTGAGAATAACAAGAAAAATAATAATAATAACCTAACAGTACTGATGAGGTTTAAGTAAGACAAATATATATAAAACATATAGCACATGGCAAATAATAAGTTGTCTATGAGTAGCTAATATATGTACCTTTATTATGAAAACCTAGGATTTATCTATCACCAGTGTATCAGTCTTTGGTCAGTCCTGCTTCATTGTTCCTATGGAAGTCTGATTATAACTTGGATGTTTGTTTTTTCTTTTTTTTTTTTTTTGATTTTTGGGTCACACCCAGCAGCACTCAGGGGTTACTCCTGGCTTTATGCTCAGAAATCGTCCCTAGCAACACAGGGGACCACATGGGATGCCAGATTTCAAACCACTGTCCTTCTAAATGAAAGGCGAATGCCTTACCTCCATGCTATTTCTCTGGTCCCTAGACCACACTGCCCATGCATCAGGTGTGGCTTTTTTTTTTCAAGGAATATGCACTTAGGCATAAATTCCAGAATGGCCTCTCAGTTATGCATATTTGTATATATGAATGTATTCATTTTCTTTTCAGATATTCCTCAACTTAGGGCCATAAAACTGTATCTAGTTTCTCTTAAAAACTTTTGTTTTCTGGTAAATGGACTTACCATCAATTCAGCACCTAAGAGACACCACTGATATCTTAATTTCTCCATCTCATTAATATCACATTCTTTGCACCAAAACCAAATAATAAAAGCTCTGTTTAACTTCTAAAAATTTCTATATCCATACTGTTTCAAATCCAGTCTAGGTGACCATGCTTTTCCTTTGATCTCTTTTTTTGTTTAAATTGATCTAAGCATTTCCAAACTCATTTTCATTCTTTAATCTTACCATTCATGAAAAAATCTATTATAATCTATCCTAAATGCATGTAATAATAAGCTTTATTCATACTAAGAATTTATTAATGATCAACAATGCTGATATGGTGAAATCCAGGTTCCTTAAATAGACTTTCAAAATGATCTGTCCACTCCCCATGCTCATTATCATTTTCAACTTCCTTTGACCTCAAGACACCCTCAGTTGCTCAGACTTCCTATTACTGAGACTGTTACCTCCAACTGATATAGAAAAATACATGTATACAATATATATGGGAACATATTGGTTATATGTATACATATATGTATATTCTTCATGTCTTGGCTTCACTGTCATGTTTCTGAGGCGTGATACCTATGTCTGAGTTTGTAAACAGCCAACAGTACTCTATTACCAGAAAATATTTGCCATCCATTATGATACATATCTCTAGAATTTTGCTTTTCTGGTTAATTCTTTATCACCAGCGCTGAATCACCAGCTCTGTGAAGACAGAGGTCAAGTCTTTTTTGTTCTGCTTTGTGTATGCAGGATCTAAGTAAATGCTTGATATAAAATAAATATATTGCAGTTAAATAAAAAACATTCTGTGTCTCTTGTTCTCTTCAAAGAACTGGGGTGGAGGGGTGTCCATTTCCCAAAGTCTGGAGGGGTGAATAATGTTGTGGGAATGCTTTAATCAATAGTTGATAATACTTGCCCAAGTTAAAAAGAAACATAGGAGGCTATGATACTTGAACAACTCACTTTTACAATGTTTCCACTTGACACTTCCTTGGACACTGGAAAATTCAGAAGAAAGACGATTCAAAACCTTAGTTGTGGTTGACGTCAAGTTTCTCAATAGGGGGGGCCCGGCGGTGGCGCTGGAGGTAAGGTGCCTGTGCTAACCTAGGACGGACCACGGTTCGATCCCCCGGTTCCCCATATGGCCCCCCGTGCCTGCCAGGAGCGACTTCTGAGCGAAAAGCCAGGAGTAACCCCTGAGCGTCACCGGGTGTGGCCCAAAAACAAAAACAAAAACAAATTCTCAATCAGTGTGTTGAACCCTTTATGAGAACAAGGCTTTATATTTTTTAATTTAACTATCTTGAGATAGCTAAATGTTGTACATAATTAATTTTCAGTCATAATGATCAACATCCATCCCTTCATCTACCCACTATACATTTTCCACTACAATTATCCCTCTTTTCCTCCTACCTGACTGTAAGGCAAATAGTCTCTCTCTCTCCCTCTTTTTCTTTCTTTCTTTCGTTCATTCGTTCCTTCCTTCCTTCCTTCCTTCCTTCCTTCCTTCCTTCCTTCCTTCCTTCCTTCCTTCCTTTCTTTCTTTCTTTCTTTCTTTCTTTCTTTCTTTCTTTCTTTCTTTCTTTCTATCTCTCATTCTCTCTCTTTGTATCTCTTTCTATGTCTCTCTGTCTCTGTCTGTCTTTCTCCCTCTCTCATTCATTCCCCTTCTCTTTTTTCCCTTCATAAAACTGGTTTGCAATGTGATTTCTGAAGGGTATCATGCATACCACTTTACCTCTTTTCAGCACCTAGTTCTTGTTCTGAGTGAACATTTCCAACTATTATTATCGTAGTGGTCCTTTATTTGCCCTAACTGCAACGAATAATGGCTTCAAATAATTATTAAAAGTGGAAGAAATAATTCTATAAAGAATTCAGAAATCTTAGAAAACATACTTATCTTTGTTATTTTTGATGTTATATGTGTATAATTTCAAGATTTATAAATAAATAAATAAATAAATTATGGTAGTATGCCTACTACCATAATATCAATTACCATAGTATCAACAGCCTTCCGTAACTGAATCCAACCAAAATTAACTTTTTTAATTTTCTCCCTCGCCTTCCTCCTCCCCTTTCCTGCACCCTCTTTTTTGTTGTCATCACTTATAGTCATGGCTTAGCTATACACATACAAAATTTGCTCTTACATAGCAAAGCACTAAGACACTACTTTTGTCTCTCCTCTCATTTTTTTATTCCTGCTTTATTGCATAAGGTTTCATCATTTCGTTCCTGAAAATAATTTAAACACTGTAAACAAGACTCCCTACAAACATAGCCTGAGTTGGGGGTTCTTTTTTATTTTTATATTTTCTTATCTGATCACTAGGAAAAACCTAGTGGTGATAGCAAAGCAGGCATTTTATTTATTTATTCATTCATTCATTTATTTATTTACTTTAAATACTTTTATTTAAGCATCATGATTACAAACATGTTTGTAGTTGGGTTTCAGTCATGAAAAGAACACCCCTGTTCACAAATGCAACATTCTCATCACCAATGCCCACCCCCTGCCTGTATTCCAGGCATTCTACTTCTCAAACTCATTAAGATTGTCTTGATAGTTGTTAGTGTAGTTATTTCCCTATCTCACAGAGTGGTGAGTATGAAGTGGTCCTTCAGACTCTCATCTCTATTGTCTCTGGGCATTAGCTGGGGATTATGATGCAGGCGATTTATTGAGGATAAGCATGTAAGAAAGTAAAAAAAGCAAGGGAGGGGAAAGATATTTGTGTAAAGGTGACCTGTAACTTCTTGATCCCATGGGGAGTTCTTTGGGATATATCCCAAACAATAAATTGTTCCAGAAAGCTTATCATCCCTTAGATTAGGGAGTCAGTCTTTTGAACTCCTTTCTAGTCAATCATTGGTTTAGGTATTAACCCTGGTGTGGACAGATAGGATTAAAATATAAATCCCAAATACTCCTAGGCTGAGTACCCTCCTTTGCCTGAAGGCAAATCTGGAAAGAGGGGTGTTTGTGCCATTAGCAAAGCACCCACTCTAGGATAAAAGGCATACACAGATTTAAGTCAAGGATGTTTTGTTTGTTTGTTTGCTTTGTTTTGTCTAATAGCAATACCTTGTAATATTTAGCTAAAAATTCTGTATCAATATGTTATTTTGGGGAACATACAAAGAACTTCTGGATATTTCAGGAGCCTCTTTTCCTTTATATTTTAACAACTTTGATATTCCCAAAATCATGGTTCATTACACAATCCCATTTCCATACCAGAGGCAAGGAATAAAATAATCTACTACCTTTATCTACTCAGAACTGGAACCACAAAGCAGAACCAAGGCCAGGTAAATTGTGTTGTGCAGCTTTGACAGCCACCAGAAAATAGTCACTCCTTTATGAGAACTCTACCTCCAATATAGCTTCCACTATAGGAAAAAGTCAATTTTATCTTATAGAATTGAGAGAAATAAGTAGCTTTCTTGAATCAATTAACTCATAGCTCAACAAGTAAATTAGAAAGTTGTTTGCTTGGTTAGCTCAAAATATTGAGTGCATACCTTACATGTGGGAGACCAAGATTCTAATCCCAGCACCTTTCAAACACAGGTAAATTTGAGTGAGTATATATCTAGAAATTTATCTGCCAGTTGTGACCACATATACCTGCTAAAAAAATGAACAAATGAGATAAATTTTGTGTAAAATCTCAAGGTCATTATAAACACTGTATGTATATATATGTATATATACATATATATACATAATATATATATATATATTATAAGCACCAAAACCCTACTAGCTTCTCAACAAACAAGAGTCAACAATCTAAAGTTATTTCTTTGATACAGAAAAAAAAACTTTAGAAAGAAATCATAATATTTTGAGAAAGAATTTCCAAGAGAAATTCTATATGGGAACTAAGTATTGTGTTTAATATCTATTATTTCATGGAGTGCAGTAATATTTGACATCACCTAATTTTCTTCACAAAAATTGCATTGTGCATAGTAAAGTAAGGCTCTATTTACATTTTATACTCGCAAATCTAATGAATACCACATTATTTTTTAAATTAATATCTTTATTTAATCACCATGATTACAAACATGTTTGTAGTTGGGTTTCAGTTATTAAAAAAGAGAGAGAGAGAGAGAGATCACCCCCCTTCACTAGTGCAACATTCCAACCACCAATGACCCCAATTTCCCTCCTCCCCAACGCCCTGCCTGTATTCAAAACAGGCATTCTATTTTTCTCACTAATTATCATTGTCATGATATTTGTCAGTATATTTATTTCTCTAACTGAACTCACCAGTCTTTGTGGCAAACTTCCTACCTTTGGTTGGTCCTTCTAGTCCTCATCTCTATTGTCCCTGGGTATTATTACAGTCATGTCTTTTATTTTTCTTAAAACCCATAGATGAGTGAGATTATTCTATATCTATCTCTCTCCTGCAGGAGAGATGAAGTCATGAAATATTTGTATACATGGATGGACATGGAAACTATTATGCTGAGTGTAACAAATATCACATTGATACAAATTCTAGAATGAGCATCTATGTTCTTTCTTTTTAATTTTCCTATCTCTCATCCTTTTTAATATTTTCCAAAACGGGCTACTTGGAACCATAATGGAATATTGCCTGACAATGTCAACTCCCCATATTAAGCCTGCCTCCTATGGGGAATGGCCTGGGGTCTTGAGACCTTAAAAAAGTCCTAGAACACCAAGATATCCTAATTTTTACCTTAAAGTTAAAAGTCATCATAAAATTGAGATATGTTTAACCATTGTTTCTCTTCAGATTAATGAAACATTTCTCATTTTTACTGGCAGTGCAGCTTGGTTCTGTAGTAATGTTCTTTATATGTTACTTGGAAATTGCTTGTTGGACTCATGTGACACTAAAATGTGTTCAGCTTGTGAGGAGTGGGTACAAATTTGCAAAATATTTGATAATTCAAATGAAAGGGTATACATACTTGTTCTTAGGCAAAATGACTTTTCATAAAGTGGTCCTATAATGAGGAATTAGATCTTAAAACTATAATTTCAATTTCAGGCTTATTTTTATCCTCAGACCAAAATCCTCCAATTTTGAGAATGTAGTTTGAAGTATGAGATAGACATTGTTCTTGCTGTTGCTGTTGCTGTTTTCTGTTTCGTTTTGTTTGGGAAAGCCACAGCCTACAGTACTCAGGGGTTATTCCTGGCAATGCTTGGAACCATTTGAAATGACAGGGATCAAACCTGGAATGGCCACATGTGAGGTAAATGTCCTATCTGCTGTACTATCACTTTGACCCCCAATTCTCTTTTAATGTGCTTATGTATTTTCCTATTTTTAATATTTGTTTTCAGAATCACCCTTACTTATAATTATCCTTAGCATGTAAGTTTTTACTAAATGAAGTTTGAGGACTGATGGTACAGTAAAGCAGGTAGGGTCTTGCATGCTGCCAACTCAAATCAATACTGGCATCCCAAATAGCACCTCAAGATGCAACTTGAGCAGCCCTGGCAGTAGTAATTCCTAAATGGATAGCACTTGAGCACTTGAGTAAATAAAGTATAAAAGGTCAAATAATGTGTCCAAAATTAATAAGAGTAAGAAGTAGAACTGTTCTTTGATCAATGGGATACATGTTTCCTCCACATAAACTCCAAAATTCTCAGTATTTTTTTCCTTTGCAGAGTGCCAAGATTGAGTAAATACCTTTTATTTTTTTTTTATTTTGTCTTCAAAAACCAATGTACTTTCTGGTTTCATTATTTTGTTTTACATATATCCTTTCTAAGCATTAAATAGAGTTTCAATCAAGTGTTGGCATGTAGTAGGTTTTGACAACTAAACTAAGTACACAAATGCATATTAAATTTCTTTAAATATGTGTATTAGCAAGGATTAGCATAGCAAATACCACAATCTGAATAGACTTAAATAAATATTTATTTTGACATGTTTCTAGAAGTTAAAAATCTGAGATTAAGGTGCTGGCAAGATTGGTATTTTCTGAGTATTTCTCCTTGGCTTTCAGATAGCTCCCTTCTTACTATATCCGTACCTTGCTTTTCTCTAAGCATAATCATGTTAGAAGTACATTGTTATTACTGGGTAGATAATCAATATTTAAATTAAAAAATAACATAACTTAGTGTAACACACCTACCCAATACCAAGTATTGTGAAGGCATTTGGGAAGGTAAATAACAAAGGTGAATAAATCAGACTTAATCCTTTTTTCCATAGACCACAAAATTCATATACAACAATGAAACCTATGTGATATGCAATAAATAAGTAATATGAATAAAGTGCTGGAGAAATTCAGGAGAACATCTAATGATGGGTTAAAGCATTCTTTATGATAAATCTAAAATTTAAGAAACTTATCCAGAATTTTATAAGGAGTGAAAGGTGAAGATAACTTTTATTCTAGATTGTCTAAACCTATAGAAGCAATAGGGTCATGGATTATTCAGTCATATTTTTCTTTCTTTACATGCAATATTTTCTTACTTGTTCTGGTTGGGATTTGGTGGTCAGTATTTGGGTAGTAGAATTTGAATCTATGTTCTGACTCACAAACTTCTAATTTGAGTTTCTAATTTATAGAGCAGTTTTTCAGTTTTCCAGATCCCATAAAATAATAGAAACCTTTTGCTATAATAATCTATAATTTAGATATTATCATACATAAATAATATTTTTACATATAGAAAGATGCCAACATTTCTCAAATCAGAATCAAAAGCTTCATATCTGTGGGCTATTTGGGACCCTTCAAAAGTTTGCTGATTTTTTTCATTAGTATGTAACAATTCAGAACTTTTTTTATTGACTATGTTTTATTTAAATAGTATTAAGCATGGGTGGGTTGATGTCAATTGTTCCTGATGGGGAAAATAATAAAATATTGAAGCTAAAAGGGATGAGACAGATTTCACCTTTCAGTTTCCTAGATGATAACTGCCCTCTGCACACCTATATTTACTGCAGCACTATTTACAATAGACAGAATCTGGAAACAATCCAGACACCCTACAACATATGAGTGATTAAAGAAACAGTAGTACATATACACGATGGAATACAATGCTGTAAAAGTTGGGAAAAATAGAAAGCATAAAACATTTGGGCTTAAAACATGGTATGCCTGTCCATGAAGCAATCCTGCCATAAGAGCAACTATAGACTCCAGGCACACTAAATTGTCTAACCCCAAAGTGTCTTTTCATGGTTCCAGGAAGTGTTCTTCTCAATGACAGTTTTCATAGTCAAGTTTCAGTAATTATAGTTCTTGTTTTTTTCACAGATCCTATATCGAAGTCAGGGTGTCATGAAGCATCTCCTGGTTTCATCTCACCATTAGGTGTGACGCAGGGAAACCTGCTCTGAAAGCATGTTCTTGCTGTTTCCAAGTCATCAGGATGTCATCTGAATCCACGGTAGGGCAAATCATGAAAGGGCAGCATTAGGGCCGTATTTAATAGAAGTCCGATTCCTGGTGTTTGTGCAAAAAACCATGCCAGTTCCAAAGTTGGGATCCAGGTTTGGGGATATAGGGCTGATGTCCGATCAACTGAAGCCTAAGTTATCAAGTCATTATGACAAGTATTTTGGGTAAAAGGCCCCCATACTATAAAAAAAAAAAGTTCCTATACCTATTAGATAACTTATTTCTATGGGTAAGATTTTCCCATTTTAATGTGCCTATGCATAAAGAAACAATGCCACACAAAACTATTAGTGTATATGGGGGGGGAGGAGTGGGTAAAATATTAAGCTAAACAATTCCTACAACCTGGTTCTAACAGAAATTTAGAACCCAAGAGAAAATTATATACTAGAATTTCCTACTACGCAAATCCAAAAAGGGGGTGGAAAAAACTATAGCTACGTAAGGAAATACATAATAGAATTTATATCTATTAAGGCATATGCACCTAAAGAAATATGCAGAGGAAATTTATATATCCCCTTTAGGTCTTTTAAAATAGTTGAGGGGGGATAAAATCTGGAGCACAGCTTAAGCCAGTGATGTGGTCTTATGGAGTTTAAAAAATGACTTGCAGCAGCCATAAATCAAGCAAAGAAGTAAAAAAAAAAAATCAGTTAAAATTCAAAGTTACTAAAAACTCTAATATGTTTCATAATATTAAAATCTAAACCATTATTTCACTCTATATGTAAATATCTGTTATCTTTTACTTCCTTTTCAGCCCCACCTC